>JAEIGF010000229.1:0-63243 GCA_018903485.1 Drosophila littoralis | reverse complement strand
CATTATTTGGCCGAGATATTAAAAAAATCATCAAAAAAAAAAGTTTTGATTTTCGAACCGACCCCGATTTGACTAAAAACGTGATGTAACCTTCTTTGTCATTTGGTCGATTTTTGGTCAATATTTTTGATTTTCATTTTTTTGCCAACGATAGTACTGATCCTGCCTTTCTAGTCCAAAATTACATGGTAAATTCTTGCAAACTCGGGGGGCATTATTCTGTCGAGGTAAAAATCATCAAAAAAAAAGTCTTGATTTCCTCGGGAACCGACCCCGATTTACTAAAACGATGTGGAACCTTTGCCATTTGGTCGATTTTAATTGATATTTTGATTTTCATTTTTTTGTCAATCGATAGTACTGATCCTTACCACTGTCCAAAAATTGCATGTCCCAGTCCCCCTGGTCCGAGATATTTAAAAAAAGTCATCACAATAGTTGACTTAACAAATTATTTTTTTGGTCAACTAAATTCTTTAAACCCCCGATGACAAAAACGTGATGTAACGCCTTCCATTTCAGCTTCAGAATATTTCTAACGCTGTTTCGATTTTCATTTTTTCCTGCCAATCGATAGTACTGATCCTTACGAGTCCAAAATTGTATAAAATTTAAAAATCGAATGTAATATTTGGCCGAGATATAAAGAAATCATCAAACAAGCTTGATTTTCGAACCGATCCTCGACTTTGCCTAAAATGTGGGATTCGTAACCCCTTTTTTGTCATTTGGTCGATTTGCTCTATATTTGATTTTCTATTTCTTATTTTTGCCAATCGATAATGTTCCACCATCCACGAGTCCAAAATTGTAAGGTACTTAAAATCGCACCATTATCTCTACCCAATATTAAAAAATCAAAATCAAAAGTTTGATTTTCGAACCGACCCTGATTTTGACTTTAAAACGTGATGTAACTTTCCCTTGTCATTTGGTCGATTTTGTCCTTCTTATATTTGATTTTCATTTTTATTCTGCTTAACCGATAGTGTACTGATCCTTACGAGTCCAAAATCATAAAATTCCAAAATCAGAACATTATTTGCCCGGATATTTAAAAATCATCAAAAAGCTAATGATTTTCTTGAACCGACCCCGATTTTGATTAATAACGTGATGTAACCCCTTGCCATTTGGTCGATTTTGGTCAATATTTCGCATTTCATTTTTTGCCAATCGATAGTACTGATCCTTACGAGTCCAAATTGTATAAATTTAAAATCGGACAATATTTGGCCGAGATATTTAAATAAATCATCAAAAAGTTATGATTTTCGAACCGACCCCGGATTTTGACTAAAACGTGATGTAACCCTTGTCATTTACTAGATTTTGTCGAGCTATATTTTGATTTTCATTTTATTTTGCCAATCGATAGTACTGATCCTTACGAGTCCAAATTGTATAAAATTCCAAAATCAGACATTATTTGCCCGATATTTAAAAAAATCCGTCAGTTTTGATTTTCGAACCGACCCTGATTTACAAAAAACGAAGTAACCCCCTTGCCATTTGGTCGATTTTGGTCAATATTTTGATTTTCATTTTCTGATGCCAATCGATAGTACTGATCCTTACGAGTCCAAAATATGTACACGACATTTCTGTCCGAGATATCAAAAAAATCATCAAAAAAGGTTGCTTTACAAGAATCTGCTTTTGGCCAAAAATCCTAAATCGGAGCAATTATTTGGCCGAGATATTTAAAAAAATCATCAAAAAAGTTTTGATTTTCGAACCGACCCCGATTTTGACTAAGAACGTGATGTAACCCCTTGCCATTTGGTCGATTTGTGTCAATATTTTGATTTTAATTTTTTTTTGCCAATCGATAGTACTGATCCTTACGAGTCCAAAATAGTATAAAATTCAAAAATCGGACATTATTTGGCCGAGATATTTAAAAAATCATCAAAAAGTTTTGATATCCGAACCGACCCCGATTTTGACTAAAAAAACACTGAATAACCCTTACTTATTTAATCGATTTTAGATCAATATTTTGATTTTCATTTTCTTTTGCCAATCGGTAGTACCGATCCTTACGAGTCCAAAATGGTATAAAAATTCCTAAATTGGACATTTGTTGCCGGGAGATATTAAAAAACTCATAAAAAAGGTTAGACCTAGGAACCGATTCCGGTTTTTGACTAAATACGCATTATTCAATATTTATTTTCATTTTTTTGCCAATCGATAGTACTGATCCTTACGGTTCAAAGGTAAATTTCAGTTGGTTAAAATCTAAAATCGGACATTATTTGGCCGAGATATTAAAAAAAAAATCAATCAAAAAAGCTTTGATTTTCGAACTGACCCCGATTTTGACAAAAACGCGAAGTAACCCCTTGCCATTTGGTCGATTTTGGTCTATATTTTGATTTTCATTTGCTGATAACAATCGATAGTACTGATCCTTACGAGTCCAAAATATAGGTAATCCTAAATCGGACATTTCTTGTCCGAGATTAAAAAAATCCGTCAAAAAGGCTGACTTTACAAACGAATCGTTTTTTGGCCAATCCAAATCGGACATTATTTGGCCGAGATATTTAAAACTTTCATCAAAAGTTTTGGATTTTCGGAACCGACCCTGATTTTGACTAAGAACGATGTAACCCTTGTCATTTGGTCGATTTTGGTGAATATTTTGATTTTCATTTTTTGCCAATCGATTGTACTGATCCTTACAAAAATAGTATAAATTCCAAACGGAGCCATTTCTTGTCCGAGATATGTAAAAAAAATCATCAAAAAAGGTTGATCTTTACAAACGAATCGTTTTGGCCACAATCCAAAAGCGGACATTATTTGGTCAGAGATATTTAAAAATCATCAACCAAATTTGATTTTCGAACCGACCATGATTTTGACTAAGAACGTGATAAAACCCTTGCCATATGGTCAATTCTTGTCAATATTTTGCTTTTTAATTCTTTTTTATTCAAACCGGATGGTACTGATCCCATGAGTCCAAAATTGTATAAAATTCCAAAATCGGACATTATTTGACGAGATATTAAAAAAATTCATCAAAAAGGTTGACTTTACAAACGTATCGTTTTTTTGGCCAACCAAATTTTTAACACATCGATTTTAAAATGTTTTAATGGCAATTGATAGTAGGGATACATACGAATTCGAAAAGTATAAAATTCAAAATTGTACATTTCTTTTCAGAGATATAAAAAATCATCGCAAAGTTTGGATTTTCGAACCGACCCCGATTTTGACAAAAAACACATCGCATATACGTAAGAATTCGAAAGTTGTATTAAAATACCAAAATTGGACATTTGTTGGCCAAGATATTAAAAAAAAAAAAATCACAAAAAAAGTTTTGATTTTCGGAACCGACCCCGATTTGGACTAAAACGTGAAGTGACCCCTTGGCATTTGGTCGATTTGGTCAATATTTTTATTTTTTGCCAATCGTTAGTACTGATCCTTACGAGTCCAAAATATATAAATTTCAAAATCGGACATTTTGTCCGGAGATATCAAAAAAATCATCAAAAAAGGTTGACTTACAAACGAATCGTTTTGCCAACCAAAAGTGACATTATTGGCCGAGATATTTAAAAATCATCAAAGAAATTTGATTTCGAACCGACCCGATTTACTAAGAACGCGATGTAACCCTGCCATATGGTCAATTCGTCGAATATTTCTGCTTTTAATTTTTTTATTCAAACCGATGGTACTGGATCCTACGAGTCCAAAATTGTATAAAATTCCAAATCGACATTATTTGGACGAGATATTAAAAATTAACGTGTTTTGATTTTCGAACCGACCCTGATTTACTAAAAACGTGATGTAACCCCTTGTCATTTGGTCGATTTTTGGTCAATATTTTGATTTTCATTTTTTGTGCCAATCGATAGTACTGATCCTTGCGAGTCCAAAATAGTATAAAATTCCAAAATTGGACATTATTTGGGTCGAGATATTTAAAAAAATCATCAAAAAGTTTTGATTTTCGAACCGACCCCGATGTTGACTTAAAACGTGAAGTAACCCCCCCCGATTTTGATCAATATTTGGATTTTCATTTTCTGATTCCAATCGATAGTACTGATCCTTACGAGTTCAAAATAGTATAAAAATTCCGTAAAATCGGACATTTTTATCCGAGATATTAAAAAAAAATCATCAAAAAAAGTTGACTTTACAAACGAATCGTTTTTGGCCAACCAAATTTTTTAACACATCGATTTTTAAAATGTTTTAATGGCAATTGATGGTAGGGATACATACGAATTCGAAAAAGTATAAAATTCAAAAATTGTGCATTTCTTAGCAGAGATATAAAAAATCATCAAAAAGGTTTGGATTTTCGAACCGACCCCGATTTTGACAAAACACATCGCATTTATACGTAAGAATTCGAAAAGATATTAAAAACAAAATTGGAAATTTGTCGGCAAAGATATTAAAAAAATTATCAAAAAAGTTTTGATTTTCGAACCGACCCCGATTCTGACTAAAAACGTGAAGTAACCCCCTTGTCATTTGGTCGATTTTGGTCAATATTTTGATTTTCATTTTTTTGCCAATCGATAGTACTGATCCTTACGAGTCCAAAATAGTATAAAATTCCAAAATCGGACATTATTTGGCCGAGATATTTAAAAAATCATCAAAAAGTTTTGACTTTTCGAACCGACCCCGATTTTGACATAAAAACGTGAAGTAACCCCTTGCCATTTGGTCGATTTTGGTCAATATTTTGATTTTCATTTTCTGATTCCAATCGATAGTACTGATCCTTACGAGTCCAAAATAGTATAAAATTCCAAAACGACATTTCTTGTCCGAGATATCAAAAAATCATCAAAAAGGTTGACTTTACAAACGAATCGTTTTTGCAATCTAAAATCGGACATTATTTGGCCGGGATATTAAAAAATCATCAAAAAAGTTTTGATTTTCGAACCGACCGATTTTGGACTAAAAACGTGATGTAACCCTTGCCATTTTGGTCAATTTTTGTCAATATTTTGATTTTTATTTTTTATCCAATCGATAGTACCGATCCACGAGTCCAAAATAGTATAAAATTCCAAAATCGGACATTTTCTTGTCCGAGATATTTAAAAATCATCAAAAAAGTTTTGATTTGCGAACCGACCCCTATTTTTGACTAAAAACGTTAAGTAACCCCTTGCCATTTGGTCGATTTAGGTCAATATTTTGATTTTCATTTTCTGATTCCAATCGGTAGTACTGATCCTTACGAGTTCAAAATGGTATAAAATTCCAAATTCGGACATTTTGGTCCGAGATATTTAAAAAAATCATAAAAAGGTTGACTTTACAAACGATTCGTTTTTGGCCAACAAGTTTTTTAACCCATCGATTTTTTAAATGTTTCAATGCAATTGATAGTAGGGATACATCAGAATTCAAACAGGTATTAAATTCCAAAATTGGACATTTGTCGGCCGAGATATGAAATAAAATCATCAAAAAAAGTTTTAATTTTAGAACCGACCCCAATTTGACAAAAAACGTGCCAATTGGTCGATTTTGGTCAATATTTTGATTTTCATTTTGTTTTATTCCAATCGATGGTACTGATCCTTACGAGTCCAAAATTGTATAAAATTCCAAAATCGGACATTATTTGGCCGAGATATTAAAAAAAAATCATCAAAAAAGTTTTGGATTTTCGAACCGACCCCTATTTTGACTAAAAACGTAAGTAACCCCTTGCCATTTGGTCGATTTTGGTCAATATTTTGATTTTCATTTTTTGATTCAAACCGATAGTACTGATCCTTACGAGTCCAAAATTGTATAAAATTCCAAAATCGGACATTTCTTTGTCCGAGATATTAAAAAAAATTATCAAAAAAGTTGACTTTACAACACCTGATTTTGGCAAAACTTAACCAACATTTCGATTTTAAAATTGATTTTTATTTTGATCAATTGATAGTAGGGATCCTCACGAATTCAAAATGGTATAAATTCAAAATTTTGCACATTTCTTGGCAGAATTTAAAAAATCATCAAAAAAGTTTGATTTTCAAACGAACCACTTTTGACAAAAAACACATCGCATATTAACGATAAATTCGATTTGTATAAAATTCCAAAATCAGAAATTTTTAGCGGAAGATATTTAAAAAATTATCAAAAAGTTTTGATTTTCGAACCGACCCCGATTTTGACTAAAAACGTGATGTAACCCCTTGCCATTTGGTCGATTTTGGTCAATATTTTGATTTTCATTTTCAGATTCCAATCGATAGTACTGATCCTTACGAGTTCAAAATGGTATGAAATTGTCGATTTTGGTCAAAATTTTGATTTTCATTTTTTGATGCCAAAAATCATTAAAAAGGTTGACTTTACAAACGAATCATTGTTTGGTCAACAAATTTTATAACCCATCGATATTTAAAATGCCATTTGGTCGATTTTAGACAATAGTTTGATTTTCATTTTTTTACCAATCGATAGTACTGATCCTTACGAGTCCAAAATTGTAAAATTGTATAAAGTTCCAAAATCAGACATTATTTGGCCGAGATATTAAAAAAATCATCAAAAAGGTTGACTTTACAAACGAATCGTTTTTGGCCAACCAAATTTTTTAACCCATCGATTTTTAAAATTTTTAATGGCAATTGATAGTAGATACATACGAATTCGAAAAAGTATAAAATTCAAAAATTGGACATTTCTTGGCAGAGATATAAAAAAATCATCAAAAAAGTTTTGATTTTCGAACCGACCCCATTTTTGACAAAAAACGTGCCAATTGGTCGATTTTGGTCAATATTTTGATTTTCATTTTTTTGCCAATCGATAGTACTGATCCTTACGAGTCCCAAATGGTATAAAATTCCAAATTTGGACATTTCCCGGCCGAGATATTTAAAAAAATCATCAAAAAAGGTTGACTTTACAAACGGGATACGTAAGAATTCAAACAGGTATTAAATTCCAAAATTAGACATTTGTCGGCCGAGATATAAAAAAAATCATCAAAAAAGTTTGGATTTTCGAACCGACCCCGATTTTGACAAAAAACGTGCCAATTGGTCGATTTCGGTCAATATTTTGATTTTCATTTTTTTTGATTCCAATCGATGGTACTGATCCTTACGAGTCCAAAATTGTATAAAATTCCAAAATCGGACATTATTTGGACGAGATATTAAAAAAAAATCATCAAAAAGTTTTGACTTTCGAACCGACCCCGATTTTGACTAAAAACGTGAGTTACCCCTTGTCATTTGGTCGATTTTGGTCAATATTTTGATTTTCATTTTCTGATTCCAATCGATAGTACTGATCCTTACTAGTCCAAAATAGTATAAAATTCCAAAATCTGACATTACTTGTCCGATATATTAAAAAAAATCATCAAAAAAGTTATGATTTTCGAACCGACCCCGATTTTGACTTAAAACGTGAAGTAACCCCTTGCCATTTGGTCGATTTTGGTCAATATTTTGATTTTCATTTTCTGATTCCAATCGATAGTACTGATCCTTACGAGTTAAAAATGGTATAAAATTGTCGATTTTGGTCAAAATTTTTATTTACATTTTTTTGATGCCAAAAATCATTAAAAAAGGTTGACTTTACAAACGAATCATTGTTTGGTCAACAAATTTTATAACCCATCGATATTTAAAATGCCATTTGGTCGATTTTAGACAATAGTTTGATTTTCATTTTTTTTACCAATCGATAGTACTGATCCTTACGAGTCCAAAATTGTAAAAAATTCCAAAATCAGACATTATTTGGCCGAGATATTAAGAAAAAATCATCAAAAAAGGTTGACTTTACAAACGAATCGTTTTTGGCCAACCAAATTTTTTTAAACATCGATTTTTAAAATGTTTTAATGGCAATTGATAGTAGGGATACATACGAATTCGAAAAAGTATAAAATTCAAAAATTGTACATTTATTGGCAGAGATATAAAAAAAATCATCAAACAAGTTTTGATTTTCGAACTGACCCCGATTTTGACAAAAAACGTGCCAATTGGTCGATTTTGGTCAATATTTTGATTTTCATTTTTTGCCAATCGATAGTACTGATCCTTACGAGTCCCAAATGGTATAAAATTCCAAATTTGGACATTTCCCGGCCGAGATATTTAAAAAAAATCATCAAAAAAGGTTGACTTTACAAACGAATCGTTTTGTGGCCAACAAATTTTTTAACCCATCGATTTTTTAAATGTTTCAATGGCAATTGATAGTAGGGATACGTAAGAATTCGAACAGGTATTAAATTCCAAAATTAGACATTTGTCGGCCGAGATATTAAAAAAAATCATCAAAAAAGTTTTGATTTTAGAACCGACCCCGATTTGACAAAAAACGTGCCAATCGGTCGATTTTGGTCAATATTTTGATTTTCATTTTTTTTTTATTTCAATCGATGGTACTGATCCTTACGAGTCCAAAATTGTATAAAATTCCAAAATCGGACATTATTTGGACGAGATATTAAAAAAAAATCATCAAAAAAGTTTTGACTTTCGAACCGACCCCGATTTTGACTAAAAACGTGAAGTAACCCTTGTCATTTGGTCGATTTTGGTCAATATTTTGATTTTCATTTTCTGATTCCAATCGATAGTACTGATCCTTACTAGTCCAAAATAGTATAAAATTCCAAAATTGGACATTATTTGGACGGGATATTAAAAAAAAATCATCAAAAAGTTTGATTTTCGAACCGACCCCGATTTTGACTAAAAACGTGATGTAACCCCTTGTCATTTGGTCGATTTTGGTCAATATTTTGATTTTCATTTTTTTGCCAATCGATAGTACTGATCCTTACGAGTCCAAAATAGTATAAAATTCCAAAATTGGACATTATTTGGCCGAGATATTTATAAAAATCATCAAAAAAGTTTTGATTTTCGAACCGACCCCGATGTTGACTTAAAACGTGAAGTAACCCCTTGCCATATGGTCGATTTTGATCAATATTTTGATTTTCATTTTCTGATTCCAATCGATAGTACTGATCCTTACGAGTCCAAAATAGTATAAAATTCCAAAAT
The DNA here is from genome assembly GCA_018903485.1 of Drosophila littoralis. Lineage (NCBI taxonomy): Eukaryota > Metazoa > Arthropoda > Insecta > Diptera > Drosophilidae > Drosophila > Drosophila littoralis. Next base: position 54,193 of record JAEIGF010000229.1, on the reverse strand, counting down.
CGGACATTTCTTATCCGGAGATATTAAAAAAAAATCATCAAAAAAGGTTGACTTTACAAACGAATCGTTTTTGGCCAACCAAATTTTTTAACACATCGATTTTTAAAATGTTTTAATGGCAATTGATAGTAGGGATACATACGAATTCGAAAAAAGTATAAAATTCAAAATTGTACTTTTCTTGGCAGAGATATAAAAAAAATCATCAAAAAAAGTTTGGATTTTCGAACCGACCCCGATTTTGACAAAAACACATCGCATATACGTAAGAATTCGAAAAGGTATTAAAAACCAAAATTGGAAATTTGTCGGCAAAGATATTAAAAAAAATTATCAAAAAAGTTTTGATTTTCGAACCGACCCCATTTTTGAATAAAAACGTGAAGTAACCCCTTTGCCATATGGTCGATTTTGATCAATATTTTGATTTTCATTTTCTGATTCCAATCGATAGTACTGATCCTTACGAGTCCAAAATAGTATAAAATTTCAAAAATTCGACATTTCTTGTCCGAGATATTAAAAAAAAATCATCAAAAAGGTTTGACTTTACAAACGAATCGTTTTTCGCCAATCCAAAATCAAACATTATTTGGCCGAGATATTTAAAAAATCATCAAAAATTTGATTTTCGAACCGACCCCGATAAAAACGTGATGTAACCCCTTGTCATTTGGTCGATTTTGGTCAATATTTTGATTTTCATTTTTTTGCCAATCGATTGTACTGATCCTTACAAGTCCAAAATAGTATAAAATTCCAAATCGGACATTTCTTGTCCGAGATATAAAAAAAAAATCATCGAAAAAGGTTGACTTTACAAACGAATCGTTTTTGGCCAATCCAAAAGCGGACATTATTTGGCCGAGATATTTAAAAAAATCATCAACCAAATTTGATTTTCGAACCGACCCCGATTTTGACTAAGAACGTGATGTAACCCCTTGCCATATGGTCAATTTTTGTCAATATTTTGCTTTTAATTTTTTTTATTCAAACCGATGGTACTGATCCTTACGAGTCCAAAATTGTATAAAATTCCAAAATCGGACATTATTTGGACGAGATATTAAAAAAAAAATGCATCAAAAAAGGTTGACTTTACAAACGTATCGTTTTTGGCCAACCAAATTTTTTAACACATCGATTTTTAAAATGTTTTAATGGCAATTGATAGTAGGGATACACACGAATTCGAAAAAGTATAAAATTCAAAAATTGCACATTTCTTGGCAGAGATATAAAAAAAATCATCAAAAAGTTTGGATTTTCGAACCGACCCCGATTTTGACAAAAAACACATCGCATATACGTAAGAATTCGAAAAGGTATTAAAAACCAAAATTGGAAATTTGTCGGCAAAGATATTAAAAAAAATTATCAAAAATGTTTTGATTTTCGAACCGACCCCGATTTTGACTAAAAACGTGAAGTAGTAACCCCTTGCCATATGGTCGATTTTGGTCAATATTTTGATTTTCATTTTTTTCCAATCGATAGTACTGATCCTTACGAGTCCAAAATAGTATAAAATTCCAAAATCGGACATTTCTTGTCCGAGATATCAAAAAAATCATCAAAAAAGGTTGACTTTACAAACGAAGCTTTTTTTGGCCAATCCAAAAACGGACATTATTTGGCCGAGATATTTAAAAAAATCATCAAAGAAATTTGATTTTCGAACCGACCTCGATTTTGACTAAGAACGCGATGTAACCCCTCCATATGGTCAATTTTTGTCAATATTTTGCTTTTAATTTTTTTATTCAAACCGATGGTACTGATCCTTACGAGTCCAAAATTGTATAAAATTCCAAAATCGGACATTATTTGGACGAGATATTAAAAAAAATCAATCAAAAAAGTTTTGATTTTCGAACCGACCCCGATGTTGACTTAAAACGTGAAGTAACCCCTTGCCATATGGTCGATTTTGATCAATATTTTGATTTTCATTTTCTGATTCCAATTGATAGTACTGATCCTTACGAGTTCAAAATAGTATAAAATTCCAAAATCGGACATTTCTTATCCGAGATATTAAAAAAATCATCAAAAAAGGTTGACTTTACAAACGAATCGTTTTTGGCCAACCAAATTTTTTAACACATCGATTTTTAAAATGTTTTAATGGCAATTGATGGTAGGGATACATACGAATTCGAAAAAGTATAAAATTCAAAAATTGTGCATTTCTTGGCAGAGATATAAAAAAATCATCAAAAAGGTTTGGATTTTCGAACCGACCCCGATTTTGACAAAAACACATCGCATATACGTAAGAATTCGAAAAGATATTAAAACCAAAATTGGAAATTTGTCGGCAAAGATATTAAAAAAAATTATCAAAAAGTTTTGATTTTCGAACCGACCCGATTCTGACTAAAAACGTAAGTAACCCTTTGTCATTTGGTCGATTTTGGTCAATATTTTGATTTTCATTTTTTGCCAATCGATAGTACTGATCCTTACGAGTCCAAAATAGTATAAAATTCCAAAATCGGACATGATTTGGCCGAGATATTTAAAAATCATCAAAAAGTTTTGATTTTCGAACCGACCCCGATGTTGACATAAAACGTAAGTAACCCTGCCATTTGGTCGATTTTGGTCAATATTTTGATTTTCATTTTCTGATTCCAATCGATAGTACTGATCCTTACGAGTCCAAAATAGTATAAAATTCCAAAATCGGACATTTCTTGTCCGAGATATCAAAAAAATCATCAAAAAAGGTTGACTTTACAAACGAATCGTTTTTGGCCAATCCAAAATCGGACATTATTTGGCCGAGATATTTAAAAATCATCAAAAATTTTGATTTTCGAACCGACCCCGATTTTGACTAAGAACGTATGTAACCCCTGCCATAAGGTCAATTTTTGTCAATATTTTGCTTTTAATTTTTTATTCCAATCGATAGTACTGATCCTTACGAGTCCAAAATAGTATAAAATTCCAAAATCGGACATTTCTTGTCCGAGATATTTAAAAATCATCAAAAAGTTTTGATTTTCGAACCGACCCCTATTTTGACTAAAAACGTTAAGTAACCCCTTGCCATTTGGTCGATTTTAGTCAATATTTTGATTTTCATTTTCTGATTCCAATCGGTAGTACTGATCCTTACGAGTTCAAAATGGTATAAAATTCCAAATTTGGACATTTCTGGAATATTTAAAAATCATAAAAAAAGGTTGACTTTACAAACGATTCGTTTTTGGCCAACAAGTTTTTTAACCCATTTTTTAAATGTTTCAATGGCAATTGATAGTAGGGATACGTAAGAATTCAAACAGGTATTAAATTCCAAAATTGGACATTTGTTCGGCCGAGATATGAAATAAAATCATCAAAAAGTTTTAATTTTAGAACCGACCCCAATTTGACAAAAAACGTGCCAATTGGTCGATTTTGGTCAATATTTTGATTTTCATTTTGTTTTATTCCAATCGATGGTACTGATCCTTACGAGTCCAAAATTGTATAAAATTCCAAAATCGGACATTATTTGGACGAGATATTAAAAAAAAATCATCAAAAAAGTTTTGATTTTCGAACCGACCCCTATTTTGACTAAAAACGTGAAGTAACCCATTGTCATTTGGTCGATTTTGGTCAATATTTTGATTTTCATTTTCTGATTCCAATGGATAGTACTGATCCTTACGAGTCCAAAATAGTATAAAATTCCAAAATCTGACATTTCTTGTCCGAGATATTAAAAAAAATTATCAAAAAGTTTTGATTTTCGGAACCGACCCCGATTTTGACTAAAAACGTGAAGTAACCCCTTGCCATTTGGTCGATTTTGGTCAATATTTTGATTTTCATTTTCTGATTCCAATCGATAGTACTGATCCTTACGAGTTCAAAATGGTATAAAATTGTCGATTTTGGTCAAAATTTTGATTTTCATTTTTTTGATGCCAAAAATCATTAAAAAAGGTTGACTTTACAAACGAATCACTGTTTGGTCAACAAATTTTATAACCCATCGATATTTAAAATCGATAGTACTGGATCCTTACGAGTCCAAAATTGTATAAAGTTCCAAAATCAGACATTATTTAGCGGAGATATTTAAAAAAATCATCAAAAAGTTTTGATTTTCGAACCGACCCCGATTTTGACTAAAAACGTGATGTAACCTTTGCCATTTGGTCGATTGTGGTCAATATTTTGATTTTCATTTTTAGATTCCAATCGATAGTACTGATCCTTACGAGTTCAAAATGGTATGAAATTGTCGATTTTGGTCAAAATTTTGATTTTCATTTTTTGATGCCAAAAATCATTAAAAAAGGTTGACTTTACAAACGAATCATTGTTTGGTCAACAAATTTTATAACCCATCGATATTTAAAATGCCATTTGGTCGATTTTAGACAAAAGTTTGATTTTCATTTTTTTTACCAATCGATAGTACTGATCCTTACGAGTCCAAAATTGTAAAATTGTATAAAGTTCCAAAATCAGACATTATTTGGCCGAGATATTAAAAAAATCATCAAAAAAGGTTGACTTTACAAACGAATCGTTTTTGGCCAACCAAATTTTTTAACACATCGATTTTTAAAATTTTTTAATGGCAATTGATAGTAGGGATACATACGAATTCGAAAAAGTATAAAATTCAAAAATTGTACATTTCTTGGCAGAGATATAAAAAAATCATCAAAAAGTTTTGATTTTCGAACTGACCCCGATTTTGACAAAAACGTGCCAATTGGTCGATTTTGGTCAATATTTTGATTTTCATTTTTTGCCAATCGATAGTACTGATCCTTACGAGTCCCAAATGGTATAAAATTCCAAATTTAGACATTTCCCGGCCGAGATATTTAAAAATCATCAAAAAAGGTTGACTTTACAAACGGGATACGTAAGAATTCAAACAGGTATTAAATTCCAAAATTAGACATTTGTCGGCCGAGATATTAAAAAAATCATCAAAAAGTTTTGATTTTAGAACCGACCCCGATTTGACAAAAAGTGCCAATCGGTCGATTTTGGTCAATATTTTGATTTTCATTTTTTTTTTATTTCAATCGATGGTACTGATCCTTACGAGTCCAAAATTGTATAAAATTCCAAAATCGGACATTATTTGGACGCGATATTAAAAAAAAAATCATCAAAAAAGTTTTGATTTTAGAACCGACCCCTATTTTGACTTAAAACGTGAAGAAACCCCTTGCCATTTGGTCGATTTTGGTCAATATTTTGATTTTCTTTTTCTGATTCCAATCGATAGTACTGATCCTTACGAGTCCAAAACAGTATAAAATTCCAAAATCGGACATTTCTTGTCCGAGATATTAAAAAAAAATCATTAAAAAAGCTTGACTTTACAAACGAATCGTTTTTGGCCAACAAAATTTTTTAACACATCGATTTTTAAAATGTTTCAATGGCAATTGATAGTAGGGATAAAAAAATTGTACATTTCTTGGCAGAGATATAAAAAAAATCATCAAAAAGTTTGGATTTTCGAACCGACCCCGATTTTGACAAAAAACGTGAAAATTGGTCGATTTCGGTCAATATTTTGATTTTCATTTTTTTGATTCCAATCGATAGTACTGATCCTTACGAGTCCAAAATTGTATAAAGTTCCAAAATCGGACATTATTTAGCGGAGATATTTAAAAAATCATCAAAAAGTTTTGATTTTCGAACCGACCCCGATTTTGACTAAAAACGTGATGTAACCCCTTGCCATTTGGTCGATTTTGGTCAATATTTTGATTTTCATTTTCAGATTCCAATCGATAGTACTGATCCTTACGAGTCCAAAATGGTATGAAATTGTCGATTTTGGTCAAAATTTTGATTTTCATTTTTTGATGCCAAAAATCATTAAAAAAGGTTGACTTTACAAACGAATCATTGTTTGGTCAACAAATTTTATAACCCATCGATATTTAAATGCCATTTGGTCGATTTTAGACAATAGTTTGATTTTCATTTTTTTTACCAATCGATAGTACTGATCCTTACGAGTCCAAAATTGTAAAATTGTATAAAGTTCCAAAATCAGACATTATTTGGCCGAGATATTAAAAAAAAATCATCAAAAAAGGTTGACTTTACAAACGAATCGTTTTTGGCCAACCAAATTTTTTAACACATCGATTTTTAAAATTTTTTAATGGCAATTGATAGTAGTGATACATACGAATTCGAAAAAGTATAAAATTCAAAAATTGTACATTTCTTGGCAGAGATATAAAAAAAATCATCAAAAAAATTTTGATTTTCGAACCGACCCCGATTTTGACAAAAAAACGGCCATATTGGTCGATTTTGGTCAATATTTTGATTTTCATTTTTTGCCAATCGATAGTACTGATCCTTACGAGTCCAAAATTGTATAAAATTCCAAAATCGGACATTATAAAAATAATTAAAAAATTTCGAATTCAAAAAAAAAAATCATCAAAAAGTTTTGATTTTAGAACCGACCCCGATTTTGATAAAACTTTTTTTAAAAAATTTTTTCTAAAAACGTGATGTAACCCCTTTATTTGGATTTTGGTCAATATTTTGATTTTCATTTTCAGATTCCAATCGATAGTACTGATCCTTACGAGTTCAAAATGGTCAATATAAAAAAAAAATTACTTTAAAACATTTTGCAATCAATTTTTTCCAATATTTAAAAATCATCAAAAAATTTATTTTGAACCGACTATTTTGACAAAAATGTAACCCTTGCCATATGGTCAATTTTTGTCAATATTTTGCTTTTAATTTTTTTATTCAACATGGTACTGATCCTTAGAGTCCAAAATTGTATAAAATTAAAAAAATTATTTAAATATTAAAAAAATATAAAAATTTATTTTAAAATTTAAAATATGTAACATTTGGTCGATTTTGGTCAAAATTTTGATTTTCATTTTCTGATGCCAATTGATATATATCCTTACAATTAAAAAGTATTAAATTTTGACTTTACAAACGAATCATTGTTTGGTCAACAAATTTTATAACCCATCGATATTTAAAATGCCATTTGGTCATTTTAGACAATAGTTTGATTTTCATTTTTTTTACCAATCGATAGTACTGATCCTTACGAGTCCAAAATTGTAAAATTGTATAAAGTTCCAAAATCAGACATTATTTGGCCGAGATATTAAAAAAAAATCATCAAAAAAGGTTGACTTTACAAACGAATCGTTTTTGGCCAACCAAATTTTTTAACACATCGATTTTTAAAATTTTTTAATGGCAATTGATAGTAGGGATACATACGAATTCGAAAAAGTATAAAATTCAAAAATTGTACATTTCTTGGCAGAGATATAAAAAATCATCAAAAAGTTTTGATTTTCGAACCGACCCCGATTTTGACAAAAAACATGCGATTTGGTCAATATTTGATTTTCATTTTTGCCAATCGATAGTACTGATCCCTACGAGTCCCAAATGGTATAAAATTCCAAATTTGGACATTTCCCGCAGATATTAAAAAAAATCATCAAAAAAGGTTGACTTACAAACGGGATACGTAAGAATCAAACAGGTATTAAATTCCAAAATTAGACATTTGTCGGCCGATATATATAAAAATTTTGATTTTAGAACCGACCCCGATTCTGACAAAAAAACGTGCCAATCGGTCGATCATTTGGTCAATATTTTGTCGATTTTTTTTGTTTTATTTCAATCGATGGTACTGATCCTTACGAGTCCAAAATAGTATAAAATTCCAAAATCGGACATTATTTGGACGCGATATTAAAAAAAATCATCAAAAAAGTTTTGATTTTAGAACCGACCCCTATTTTGACTTAAAACGTGAAGTAACCCCTTGCCATTTGGTCGATTTTGGTCAATATTTTGATTTTCATTTTTCTGATTCCAATCGATAGTACTGATCCTTACGAGTCCAAAATAGTATAAAATTCCAAAATCGGACATTTCTTGTCCGAGATATCAAAAAAAATCATCAAAAAGCTTGACTTTACAAACGAATCGTTTTTGGCCAACAAAATTTTTTAACACATCGATTTTTAAAATGTTTCAATGGCAATTGATAGTAGGGATAAAAAAATTGGACATTTCTTGGCAGAGATATTAAAAAAAATCATCAAAAAAGTTTGGATTTTCGAACCGACCCCGATTTTGACTAAAAACGTGCCAATTGGTCGATTTTGGTCAATATTTTGATTTTCATTTTTTTGATTCCAATCGATGGTACTGATCCTTACGAGTCCAAAATTGTATAAAATTCCAAAATCGGACATTATTTGGCCGAGATATTAAAAAAAAATCATCAAAAAAGTTTTGACTTTCGAACCGACCCCTATTTTGACTAAAAACGTTAAGTTACCCCTTGCCATTTGGTCGATTTTGGTCAATATTTTGATTTTCATTTTCTGATTCCAATCGATAGTACTGATCCTTACTAGTCCAAAATAGTATAAAATTCCAAAATCTGACATTTCTTGTCCGAGATATTAAAAAAATCATCAAAAAGTTTTGATTTTCGAACCGACCCCGATTTGACTTAAAACGTGAAGTAACCCTTGCCATTTGGTCGATTTTGGTCAATATTTTGATTTTCATTTTCTGATTCCAATCGATAGTACTGATCCTTACGAGTCAAAAATGGTATAAAATTGTCGATTTCGGTCAAAATTTTGATTTACATTTTTTATGACCAAAAATCATTAAAAAAGGTTGACTTTACAAACGAACCATTGTTTGGCCAACAAATTTTAGTAACCCATCGATATTTTGTCATTTGGTCGATTTTAGACAATAGTTTGATTTTCATTTTCTATTCCAATCGATAGTACTGATCCTTACGAGTCCAAAATTGTAAAAAATTCCAAAATCTGACATTTCTTGTCCGAGATATTAAAAAAATCATCAAAAAGTTTTGATTTTCGAACCGACCCCGATTTTGACTAAAAACGTGAAGTAACCCCTTGCCATTTGGTCGATTTTGGTCAATATTTTGCTTTTCATTTTTTGATTCCAATCGATAGTACTGATCCTTACGAGTTCAAAATGGTAAAAAATTGTCGATTTTGGTCAAAATCAGACATTATTTTCCGAGATATTGATGCAAAATCATCAAAAAAGGTTGACTTTACAAACGAATCACTTTTTGGCCAACCAAATTTTATAACCCATCGATTTTTAAAATGTTTTAATGGCAATGATAGTAGGGATCCATACGAATTCGAAAAAGTATAAAAGTTCCAAAATCGGACATTATTTAGCGGAGATATTAAAAAAATCATCAAACAAGTTTTGATTTTCGAACTGACCCCGATTTTGACAAAAAACGTGCCAATTGGTCGATTTTGGTCAATATTTTGATTTTCATTTTTTGCCAATCGATAGTACTGATCCTTACGAGTCCCAAATGGTATAAAATTCCAAATTTGGACATTTCCCGGCCGAGATATTTAAAAAATCATCAAAAAAGGTTGACTTTACAAACGTTTTGCCCAAATACATTTTTAAATTGGGATACGTAAGAATTCAAACAGGTATTAAATTCCAAAATTAGACATTTGTCGGCCGAGATATTAAAAAAATCATCAAAAAAGTTTTGATTTTAGAACCGACCCCGATTTGACAAAAAACGTGCCAATCGGTCGATTTTGGTCAATATTTTGATTTTCATTTTTTTTTATTTCAATCGGTGGTATTGATCCTTACGAGTCCAAAATTGTATAAAATTCCAAAATCGGACATTATTTGGACGCGATATTAAAAAAAAAATCATCAAAAAGTTTTGATTTTAGAACCGACCCCTATTTTGACTTAAAACGTGAAGTAACCCCTTGCCATTTGGTCGATTTTGGTCAATATTTTGATTTTCATTTTCTGATTCCAATCGATAGTACTGATCCTTACGAGTCCAAAACAGTATAAAATTCCAAAATCGGACATTTCTTGTCCGAGATATTAAAAAAATCATCAAAAAGCTTGACTTTCAAACGAATCCGTTTTTGACCTAAAACAAAATTTTTAACACATTCGATTTTGTAAAATTTTGATTTTCATTTTCTATGGCAATTGATAGTAGGGATAAAAAAAAAATTGCAAATTGTCGATTGGCAAAATTTGATATAAAAAAAATCATCAAAAAGGGTTGGATTTTCGAACCGAACCCGATTTTGACAAATTTTATAAACCCGTATGCCAATTGGTCGATTTCGGTCAATATTTTGATTTTCATTTTTTTATCCAATCGATGGTACTGATCCTTACGAGTCTAAAATTGTATAAAATTCCAAAATTGGACATTATTTGGCCGAGATATTAAAAAAAAATCATCAAAAAGTTTTGATTTTCGAACCGACCCCGATTTTGACTAAAAACGTGATGTAACCCCTTGCCATTTGGTCGATTTTGGTCAATATTTTGCTTTTCATTTTTTTGATTCCAATCGATAGTACTGATCCTTACGAGTTCAAAATGGTATAAAATTGTCGATTTTGGTCAAAATTTTGATTTTCATTTTTTTCCAGATGCCAAATATCATTAAAAAAGGTTGATTTTCGAAACGAATCATTGTTTGGTCAACAAATTTTATAACCCATCGATATTTAAAATGCCATTTGGTCGATTTTAGACAATATTTTGATTTTCATTTTTTTTATTCCAATCGATAGTACTGATCCTTACGAGTCCAAAATTGTAAAAAATTCCAAAATCAGACATTATTTGGCCGAGATATTAAGAAAAATCATAAAAAAAGGTTGACTTTACAAACGAATCGTTTTTGGCCAACCAAATTTTTTAACACATCGATTTTTAAAATGTTTTAATGGCAATTGATAGTAGGGAAACATACGAATTCGAAAAAGTATAAAATTCAAAAATTGTACATTTCTTGGCAGAGATATAAAAAAATCATCAAACAAGTTTTGATTTTCGAACTGACCCCGATTTTGACAAAAAACGTGCCAATTGGTCGATTTTGGTCAATATTTTGATTTTCATTTTTTGCCAATCGATAGTACTGATCCTTACGAGTCCCAAATGGTATAAAATTCCAAATTTGGACATTTCCGGCCGAGATATTTAAAAAATCATCAAAAAAGGTTGACTTTACAAACGAATCGTTTTTGGCCAACAAATTTTTTAACCCATCGATTTTTTAAATGTTTCAATGGCAATTGATAGTAGGGATACGTAAGAATTCGAACAGGTATTAAATTCCAAAATTAGACATTTGTCGGCCGAGATATTAAAAAAATCATCAAAAAAGTTTTGATTTTAGAACCGACCCCGATTTGACAAAAAACGTGCCAATCGGTCGATTTTGGTCAATATTTTGATTTTCATTTTTTTTGATTTCAATCGATGGTACTGATCCTTACGAGTCCAAAATTGTATAAAATTCCAAAATCGGACATTATTTGGACGAGATATTAAAAAAAAATCATCAAAAAAGTTTTGATTTTCGAACCGACCCCGATTTTGACTAAAAACGTGATTAACCCCTTGCCATTTGGTCGATTTTGGTCAATATTTTGCTTTTCATTTTTTGATTCCAATCGATAGTACTGATCCTTACGAGTTCAAAATGGTATAATATTGTCGATTTTGGTCAAAATTTTGATTTACATTTTTTGATGCCAAAAATCATTAAAAAAGGTTGACTTTACAAACGAATCATTGTTTGGTCAACAAATTTTATAACCCATCGATATTTAAAATGCCATTTGGTCGATTTTAGACAATTAGTTTGATTTTCATTTTTTACCAATCGATAGTACTGATCCTTACGAGTCCAAAATTGTAAAAAATTCCAAAATCAGACATTATTTGGCCGAGATATTAAGAAAAAATCATAAAAAAAGGTTGACTTTACAAACGAATCGTTTTTGGCCAACCAAATTTTTTAACACATCGATTTTTAAAATGTTTTAATGGCAATTGATAGTAGGGATACATACGAATTCGAAAAAGTATAAAATTCAAAAATTGTCACATTTCTTGGCAGAGATATAAAAAAATTATCAAACAAGTTTTGATTTTCGAACTGACCCCGATTTTGACAAAAAACGCTGCCAATTGGTCGATTTTGGTCAATATTTTGATTTTCATTTTTTGCCAATCGATAGTACTGATCCTTACGAGTCCCAAATGGTATAAAATTCCAAATTTGGACATTTCCCGGCCGAGATATTTAAAAAATCATCAAAAAAGGTTGACTTTACAAACGAATCGTTTTTGGCCAACAAATTTTTAACCCATCGATTTTTAATTGTTTCAATGGCAATTGATAGTAGGGATACGTAAGAATTCGAACAGGTAATAAATTCCAAAATAAGACATTTGTCGGCCGAGATATTAAAAAAATCATCAAAAAAATTTTTGATTTTAGAACCGACCCCGATTTGACAAAAAACGTGCCAATCGGTCGATTTTGGTCAATATTTTGATTTTCATTTTTTTGATTTCAATCGATGGTACTGATCCTTACGAGTCCAAAATTGTATAAAATTCCAAAATCGGACATTATTTGGACGAGATATTAAAAAAAATCATCAAAAAGTTTTGATTTTAGAATTCGTAAGGATCTAAAATCCAAAATAGTGTAAAATTCCAAAATCGGACATTTCTTGTCCGAGATATTAAAAAAATCATCAAAAAAGGTTGACTTTTCAAACGAATCGTTTTTGGCCAACCAAATTTTTTAATCCATCGATTTTTTAAATGTTTTAATGGCAATTGATAGTAGGGATACGTAAGAATTCGAACAGGTATTAAATTCCAAAAGTTGACATTTGTCGGCCGAGATATTAAAAAAATCATCTAAAAGTTTTGATTTTCGAACCGACCCCGATTTTGAAATCGATTTTTTAAATGTTTCAATGGCAATTGACAGTAGGGATACGTAAGAATTCGAACAGGTATTAAATTCCAAAATTGGACATTTGTCGGCCGAGATATTAAAAAAAAAAATCATCAAAAAAGTTTTGATTTTCGAACCGACCCCGATTTTGACAAAAAACGTGATGTAACTCCTTGCCATTTGGTCGATTTTGGTCAATATTTTGCTTTTCATTTTTTTTTGATTCCAATCGATAGTACGGATCCTTACGAGTCCAAAATAGTATAAAATTCCAAAATCGGACATTTCTTCTCCCAGATATTAAAAAAAATCATCAAAAAAGGTTGACTTTACAAACGAATCGTTTTTGGCCAACAAATTTTTTAATCCATCGATTTTTTAAATGTTTCAATGGCAATTGATAGTAGGGATACGTAAGAATTCGAGCAGGTATTAAATTCCAAAATTGGACATTTGTCGGCCGAGATATTAAAAAAATCATCAAAAAGTTTTGATTTTCGAACCGACCCCGATTTTGACAAAAAACTTGCCAATTGGTCGATTTTGGTCAATACTTTGATTTTCATTTTCTGATTCCAATCGATAGTACTGATCCTTACGAGTCCAAAATAGTGTAAAATTCCAAAATCGGACATTTCTTGTCCGAGATATTAAAAAAACATCATCAAAAAAGGTTGACTTTTCAAACGAATCGTTTTTGGCCAACCAAATTTTTTAACGCATCGATTTTTAAAATGTTTCAATGGCAATTGATAGTAGGGATACATAAGAATTCGATAAAGTATAAAATTCAAAAATTGTACATTTCTTGGCAGAGATATAAAAAAATCATCAAAAAAGTTTGGATTTTCGAACCGACCCCGATTATGACAAAAAACGTGCTTATTGGTCGATTTTGGTCAATATTTTGATTTTCATTTTTTGATTCCAATCGATGGTACTATCCTTACGAGTCCAAAATTGTATAAAATTCCAAAATCGGACAATATTTGGCCGAGATATTAAAAAAAAAAATCATCAAAAAAGGTTGACTTTTCAAACGAATCGTTTTTGGCCAACCAAATTTTTTAATCCATCGATTTTTTAAATGTTTCAATGGCAATTGATAGTAGGGATACGTAAGAATTCGAACAGGTATTAAATTCCAAAATTGGACATTTGTCGGCCGAGATATTAAAAAAATCATCAAAAAAGTTTTGATTTTCGAACCGACCTCGATTTTGACTAAGAACGCGATGTAACCCCTTGCCATATGGTCAATTTTTGTCAATATTTTGCTTTTAATTTTTGTATTCCAATCGATGGTACTGATCCTTACGAGTCCAAAATTGTATAAAATTCCAAAATCGGACATTATTTGGACGAGATATTAAAAAAAAAAATCATCAAAAAAGTTTTGATTTTCGAACCGACCCCGATGTTGACTTAAAACGTGAAGTAACCCCTTGCCATATGGTCGATTTTGATCAATATTTTGATTTTTATTTTCTGATTCCAATCGATAGTACTGATCCTTACGAGTTCAAAATAGTATAAAATTCCAAAATCGGACATTTCTTATCCGAGATATTAAAAAAAAATCATCAAAAAAGGTTGACTTTACAAACGAATCGTTTTTGGCCAACCAAATTTTTTAACACATCGATTTTTAAAATGTTTTATTGGCAATTGATGGTAGGGATACATACGAATTCGAAAAAGTATAAAATTCAAAAATTGTGCATTTCTTGGCAGAGATATAAAAAAATCATCAAAAAGGTTTGGATTTTCGAACCGACCCCGATTTTGACAAAAACACATCGCATATACGTAAGAATTCGAAAAGATATTAAAAACCAAAATTGGAAATTTGTCGGCAAAGATATTAAAAAAAATTATCAAAAAATTTTGATTTTCGAACCGACCCCGATTCTGACTAAAAACGTGAAGTAACCCCTTGTCATTTGGTCGATTTTGGTCAATATTTTGATTTTCATTTTCTGATTCCAATCGGTAGTACTGATCCTTACGAGTTCAAAATGGTATAAAATTCCAAATTTGGACATTTCCCGGCCGAGATATTTAAAAAAATCATAAAAAAGGTTGACTTTACAAACGATTCGTTTTTGGCCAACAAGTTTTTTAACCCATCGATTTTTTAAATGTTTCAATGGCAATTGATAGTAGGGATACGTAAGAATTCAAACAGGTATTAAATTCCAAAATTGGACATTTGTCGGCCGAGATATGAAATAAAATCATCAAAAAAGTTTTAATTTTAGAACCGACCCCAATTTGACAAAAAACGTGCCAATTGGTCGATTTTGGTCAATATTTTGATTTTCATTTTGTTTTATTCCAATCGATGGTGCTGATCCTTACGAGTCCAAAATTGTATAAAATTCCAAAATCGGACATTATTTGGACGAGATATTAAAAAAAATCATCAAAAAGTTTTGATTTTCGAACCGACCCATATTTTGACTAAAAACGTGAAGTAACCCATTGTCATTTGGTCGATTTTGGTCAATATTTTGATTTTCATTTTCTGATTCCAATCGATAGTACTGATCCTTACGAGTCCAAAATAGTATAAAATTCCAAAATCTGACATTTCTTGTCCGAGATATTAAAAAAAATTATCAAAAAGTTTTGATTTTCCAACCGACCCCGATTTTGACTAAAAATGTGAAGTAACCCCTTGCCATTTGGTCGATTTTGGTCAATATTTTGATTTTCATTTTCTGATTCCAATCGATAGTACTGATCCTTACGAGTTCAAAATGGTATAAAATTGTCGATTTTGGTCAAAATTTTGATTTTCATTTTTTGATGCCAAAAATCATTAAAAAGGGTTGACTTTACAAACGAATCATTGTTTGGTCAACAAATTTTATAACCCATCGATATTTAAAATCGATAGTACTGATCCTTACGAGTCCAAAATTGTATAAAGTTCCAAAATCAGACATTATTTAGCGGAGATATTTAAAAAAATCATCAAAAAAGTTTTGATTTTCGAACCGACCCCGATTTTGACAAAAAACGTGCCAATTGGTCGATTTTGGTCAATATTTTGATTTTCATTTTTTGCCAATCGATAGTACTGATCCTTACGAGTCCCAAATGGTATAAAATTCCAAATTTGGACATTTCCCGGCCGAGATATTTAAAAAAATCATCAAAAAAGGTTGACTTTACAAACGGGATACGTAAGAATTCAAACAGGTATTAAATTCCAAAATTAGACATTTGTCGGCCGAGATATTAAAAAAATCATCAAAAAAGTTTTGATTTTAGAACCGACCCCGATTTGACAAAAACGGTGCCAATCGGTCGATTTTGGTCAATATTTGATTTTTTGATTTTCATTTTTTTTTATTTCAATCGATGGTACTGATCCTTACGAGTCCAAAATTGTATAAAATTCCAAAATCGGACATTATTTGGACGAGATATTAAAAAAAAATCATCAAAAAGTTTTGATTTTAGAACCGACCCCTATTTTGACTTAAAACGTGAAGTAACCCCTTGCCATTTGGTCGATTTTGGGTCAATATTTTGACTTTTCTTTTTCTGATTCCAATCGATAGTACTGATCCTTACGAGTCCAAAACGGTATAAAATTCCAAATTTGACTTTCTATATTAAAAAAATCATTAAAAAGCTTGACTTTACAAACGAATCGTTTTGTCCAACACATATTTTTAAAACAGGTATTAAGATTCCAAAATTGGACATTTCTTGGCCGAGATATAAAAAAATCATCAAAAAGTTTGATTTTAGAACCGACCCGATTTTGACAAAAACAATTTCGATTTCGGTCAATATTTCGATTTTCAATTTTTTTAATGGCAATTGATGGTAGTGATCACGAGTCCAAAATTGTACAAAATTCCAAAATCGGACATTATTTGGACGAGATATTAAAAAAAATCATCAAAAAAGTTTTGATTTTCGAACCGACCCCGATTTTGACTAAAAACGTGAAGTAACCCTTGTCATTTGGTCGATTTCGGTCAATATTTTGATTTTCATTTTTTGATTCCAATCGATAGTACTGATCCTTACGAGTCCAAAATTGTATAAAATTCCAAAATCGGACATTTTTTGGACGAGATATTAAAAAAAAATCATCAAAAAGTTTTGACTTTCGAACCGACCCCGATTTTGACTAAAAAACGTGAAGTAACCCCTTGTCATTTGGTCGATTTTGGTCAATATTTTGATTTTCATTTTCTGATTCCAATCGATAGTACTGATCCTTACGAGTCCAAAATAGTATAAAATTCCAAAATCTGACATTTCTTGCCGAGATATTAAAAAAATCATCAAAAAAGTTATGATTTTCGAACCGACCCCGATTTTGACTTAAAACGTAAGTAACCCCTTGCCATTTGGTCGATTTTGGTCAATATTTTGATTTTCATTTTCAATCCAATCATTGTCTTGAGTTAAAAATGGTATAAAATTGTCGATTTTGGTCAAAATTTTGATTTACAATTTTTGATGCCAAAATCATTAAAAAAGGTTGACTTACATAACGAATCGATTGTTTTTTGGTCAACAAATTTTATAACCCATCGATATTTAAAATGCCATTTTGGTCGATTTTAGACAATAGTTTGATTTTCATTTTTACCAATCGATAGTACTGATCCTTACGAGTCCAAAATTGTAAAAAATTCCAAAATCAGACATTATTTGGCCGAGATATTAAAAAAATCATCAAAAAGTTTTGATTTTCGAACCGACCCCGATTTTGACTAAAAACGTGATGTAACCTTTTGCCATTTGGTCGATTTTGGTCAATATTTTGCTTTTCATTTTTTGATTCCAATCGATAGTACTGATCCTTACGAGTTCAAAATGGTATAAAATTGTCGATTTTGGTCAAAATTTTGATTTTCATTTTTTGATGCCAAAAATCATTAAAAAAGGTTGACTTTACAAACGAATCATTGTTTGGTCAACAAATTTTATAACCCATCGATATTTAAAATGCCATTTGGTCGATTTTAGACAATAGTTTGATTTTCATTTTTTTTACCAATCGATAGTACTGATCCTTACGAGTCCAAAATTGTAAAAAATTCCAAAATCAGACATTATTTGGCCGAGATATTAAGAAAAATCATCAAAAAAGGTTGACTTTACAAACGAATCGTTTTTGGCCAACCAAATTTTTTAACACATCGATTTTTAAAATGTTTTAATGGCAATTGATAGTAGGGATACATACGAATTCGAAAAAGTATAAAATTCAAAAATTGTACATTTATTGGCAGAGATATAAAAAAATCATCAAACAAGTTTTGATTTTCGAACTGACCCCGATTTTGACAAAAACGTGCCAATTGGTCGATTTTGGTCAATATTTTGATTTTCATTTTTTGCCAATCGATAGTACTGATCCTTACGAGTCCCAAATGGTATAAAATTACAAATTTGGACATTTCCCGGCCGAGATATTTAAAAAATCATCAAAAAAGGTTGACTTTACAAACGAATCGTTTTTGGCCAACAAATTTTTTAACCCATCGATTTTTTAAATGTTTCAATGGCAATTGATAGTAGGGATACGTAAGAATTCGAACAGGTATTAAATTCCAAAATTAGACATTTGTCGGCCGAGATATTAAAAAAATCATCAAAAAGTTTTGATTTTAGAACCGACCCCGATTTGACAAAAAACGTGCCAATCGGTCGATTTTGGTCAATATTTTGATTTTCATTTTTTTTTATTTCAATCGATGGTACTGATCCTTACGAGTCCAAAATTGTATAAAATTCCAAAATCGGACATTATTTGGACGAGATATTAAAAAAAAAAATCATCAAAAAGTTTTGACTTTCGAACCGACCCCGATTTTGACTAAAAACGTGAAGTAACCCCTTGTCATTTGGTCGATTTTGGTCAATATTTTGATTTTCATTTTCTGATTCCAATCGATAGTACTGATCCTTACTAGTCCAAAATAGCATAAAACTCCAAAATCTGACATTTCTTGTCCGAGATATTAAAAAAATCATCAAAAAGTTATGATTTTCGAACCGACCCCGATTTTGACTTAAAACGTGAAGTAACCCCTTGCCATTTGGTCGATTTTGGTCAATATTTTGATTTTCATTTTCTGATTCCAATCGATAGTACTGATCCTTACGAGTTCAAAATGGTATAAAATTGTCGATTTTGGTCAAAATTTTGATTTTCATTTTTTTGATGCCAAAAATCATTAAAAAAGGTTGACTTTACAAACGAATCATTGTTTGGTCAACAAATTTTATAACCCATCGATATTTAAAATGCCATTTGGTCGATTTTAGACAATAGTTTGATTTTCATTTTTTTTTTACCAATCGATAGTACTGATCCTTACGAGTCCAAAATTGTAAAAAATTCCAAAATCAGACATTATTTGGCCGAGATATTAAAAAAAATCATCAAAAAGTTTTGATTTTCGAACCGACCCCGATTTTGACTAAAAACGTGATGTAACCTTTTGCCATTTGGTCGATTTTGGTCAATATTTTGCTTTTCATTTTTTGATTCCAATCGATAGTACTGATCCTTACGAGTTCAAAATGGTATAAAATTGTCGATTTTGGTCAAAATTTTGATTTTCATTTTTTTGATGCCAAAAATCATTAAAAAAGGTTGACTTTACAAACGAATCATTGTTTGGTCAACAAATTTTATAACCCATCGATATTTAAAATGCCATTTGGTCGATTTTAGACAATAGTTTGATTTTCATTTTTTTTTTACCAATCGATAGTACTGATCCTTACGAGTCCAAAATTGTAAAAAATTCCAAAATCAGACATTATTTGGCCGAGATATTAAGAAAAATCATCAAAAAAGGTTGACTTTACAAACGAATCGTTTTTGGCCAACCAAATTTTTTAACACATCGATTTTTAAAATGTTTTAATGGCAATTGATAGTAGGGATACATACGAATTCGAAAAAGTATAAAATTCAAAAATTGTACATTTTTTGGCAGAGATATAAAAAAATCATCAAACAAGTTTTGATTTTCGAACTGACCCCGATTTTGACAAAAAACGTGCCAATTGGTCGATTTTGGTCAATATTTTGATTTTCATTTTTTGCCAATCGATAGTACTGATCCTTACGAGTCCCAAATGGTATAAAATTCCAAATTTGGACATTTCCCGGCCGAGATATTTAAAAAAATCATCAAAAAAGGTTGACTTTACAAACGAATCGTTTTTGGCCAACAAATTTTTTAACCCATCGATTTTTTAAATGTTTCAATGGCAATTGATAGTAGGGATACGTAAGAATTCGAACAGGTATTAAATTCCAAAAATTAGACATTTGTCGGCCGAGATATAAAAAAAAAATCATCAAAAAAAGTTTTGATTTTAGAACCGACCCCGATTTGACAAAAAACGTGCCAATCGGTCGATTTTGGTCAATATTTTGATTTTCATTTTTTTTTTATTTCAATCGATGGTACTGATCCTTACGAGTCCAAAATTGTATAAAATTCCAAAATCGGACATTATTTGGACGAGATATTAAAAAAAAAAATCATCAAAAAGTTTTGACTTTCGAACCGACCCCCGATTTTGACTAAAAACGTGAAGTAACCCCTTGTCATTTGGTCGATTTTGGTCAATATTTTGATTTTCATTTTCTGATTCCAATCGATAGTACTGATCCTTACTAGTCCAAAATAGTATAAAATTCCAAAATCTGACATTTCTTGTCCGAGATATTAAAAAAAATCATCAAAAAAGTTATGATTTTCGAACCGACCCCGATTTTGACTTAAAACGTGAAGTAACCCCTTGCCATTTGGTCGATTTTGGTCAATATTTTGATTTTCATTTTCTGATTCCAATCGATAGTACTGATCCTTACGAGTTAAAAATGGTATAAAATTGTCGATTTTGGTCAAAATTTTGATTTACATTTTTTTGATGCCAAAAATCATTAAAAAAGGTTGACTTTACAAACGAATCATTGTTTGGTCAACAAATTTTATAAACCATCGATATTTAAAATGCCATTTGGTCGATTTTAGACAATAGTTTGATTTTCATTTTTTACCAATCGATAGTACTGATCCTTACGAGTCCAAAATTGTAAAAAATTCCAAAATCAGACATTATTTGGCCGAGATATTAAGAAAAATCATCAAAAAGGTTGACTTTACAAACGAATCGTTTTTGGCCAACCAAATTTTTTAACACATCGATTTTTAAAATGTTTTAATGGCAATTGATAGTAGGGATACATACGAATTCGAAAAAGTATAAAATTCAAAAATTGTACATTTCTTGGCAGAGATATAAAAAAAATCATCAAACAAGTTTTGATTTTCGAACTGACCCCGATTTTGACAAAAAACGTGCCAATTGGTCGATTTTGGTCAATATTTTGATTTTCATTTTTTGCCAATCGATAGTACTGATCCTTACGAGTCCCAAATGGTATAAAATTCCAAATTTGGACATTTCCCGGCCGAGATATTTAAAAAATCATCAAAAAGGTTGACTTTACAAACGAATCGTTTTTGGCCAACAAATTTTTTAACCCATCGATTTTTTAAATGTTTCAATGGCAATTGATAGTAGGGATACGTAAGAATTCGAACAGGTATTAAATTCCAAAATTAGACATTTGTCGGCCGAGATATTAAAAAAAATCATCAAAAAAGTTTTGATTTTAGAACCGACCCCGATTTGACAAAAAACGTGCCAATCGGTCGATTTTGGTCAATATTTTGATTTTCATTTTTTTTGATTTCAATCGATGGTACTGATCCTTACGAGTCCAAAATTGTATAAAATTCCAAAATCGGACATTATTTGGACGAGATATTAAAAAAATCATCAAAAAGTTTTGATTTTCGAACCGACCCCGATTTTGACTAAAAACGTGATGTAACCCCTTGCCATTTGGTCGATTTTGGTCAATATTTTGCTTTTCATTTTTTTGATTCCAATCGATAGTACTGATCCTTACGAGTTCAAAATGGTATAAAATTGTCGATTTTGGTCAAAATTTTGATTTACATTTTTTTGATGCCAAAAATCATTAAAAAAGGTTGACTTTACAAACGAATCGTTTTTGGCCAACAAATTTTTTAATTCATCGATTTTTTAAATGTTTCAATGGCAATTGATAGTAGGGATACGTAAGAATTCGAGCAGGTATTAAATTCCAAAATTGGACATTTGTCGGCCGAGATATTAAAAAAAATCATCAAAAAAGTTTTGATTTTCGAACCGACCCCGATTTTGACAAAAAACTTGCCAATTGGTCGATTTTGGTCAATATTTTGATTTTCATTTTCTGATTCCAATCGATAGTACTGATCCTTACGAGTCCAAAATAGTGTAAAATTCCAAAATCGGACATTTCTTGTCCGAGATATTAAAAAAAATCATCAAAAAAGGTTGACTTTTCAAACGAATCGTTTTTGGCCAACCAAATTTTTAATCCATCGATTTTTTAAATGTTTCAATGGCAATTGATAGTAGGGATACGTAAGAATTCGAACAGGTATTAAATTCCAAAATTGGACATTTGTCGGCCGAGATATTAAAAAAAATCATCAAAAAAGTTTTGATTTTCGAACCGACCCCGATTTTGACAAAAAACATGCCAATTGGTCGATTTTGGTCAATATTTTGATTTTCATTTTCTGATTCCAATCGATAGTACTGATCCTTACGAGTCCAAAATAGTATTAAATTCCAAAATAAGACATTTCTTGTCCGAGATATTAAAAAAATCATCAAAAAAGTTTGACTTTACAAACGTATCGTTTTTGGCCAACCAAATTTTTTAACGCATCGATTTTTAAAATGTTTCAATGGCAATTGATAGTAGGGATACATAAGAATTCGAAAAAGTATAAAATTCAAAAATTGTACATTTCTTGGCAGAGATATAAAAAAATCATCAAACAAGTTTTGATTTTCGAACTGACCCCGATTTTGACAAAAAACGTGCCAATTGGTCGATTTAGGTTAATATTTTGATTTTCATTTTTTTTTTTTTGATTTCAATCGATGGTACTATCCTTACGAGTCCAAAATTGTATAAAATTCCAAAATCAGACATTATTTGGCCGAGATATTAAAAAAAAATCATCAAAAAGTTTTGATTTTCGAACCGACCCCGATTTGACAAAAAACGTGCCAATCGGTCGATTTTGGTCAATATTTTGATTTTCATTTTTTTTTTATTTCAATCGATGGTACTGATCCTTACGAGTCCAAAATTGTATAAAATTCCAAAATCGGACATTATTTGGACGAGATATTAAAAAAAAAAAATCATCAAAAAAGTTTTGACTTTCGAACCGACCCCGATTTTGACTAAAAACGTGAAGTAACCCCTTGTCATTTGGTCGATTTTGGTCAATATTTTGATTTTCATTTTCTGATTCCAATCGATAGTACTGATCCTTACTAGTCCAAAATAGTATAAAATTCCAAAATCTGACATTTCTTGTCCGAGATATTAAAAAAAATCATCAAAAAAGTTATGATTTTCGAACCGACCCCGATTTTGACTTAAAACGTGAAGTAACCCCTTGCCATTTGGTCGATTTTGGTCAAAATTTTGATTTACATTTTTTTGATGCCAAAAATCATTAAAAAGGTTGACTTTACAAAAGAATCATTGTTTGGTCAACAAATTTTATAAACCATCGATATTTAAAATGCCATTTGGTCGATTTTAGACAATAGTTTGATTTTCATTTTTTTACCAATCGATGGTACTGATCCTTACGAGTCCAAAATTGTAAAAAATTCCAAAATCAGACATTATTTGGCCGAGATATTAAAAAAAATCATCAAAAAGTTTTGATTTTCGAACCGACCCCGATTTTGACTAAAAACGTGATGTAACCCCTTGCCATTTGGTCGATTTTGGTCAATATTTTGCTTTTCATTTTTTTGATTCCAATCGATAGTACTGATCCTTACGAGTTCAAAATGGTATAAAATTGTCGATTTTGGTCAAAATTTTGATTTTCATTTTATTGATGCCAAAAATCATTAAAAAAGGTTGACTTTACAAACGAATCATTGTTTGGTCAACAAATTTTTTAATTCATCGATTTTTTAAATGTTTCAATGGCAATTGATAGTAGGGATACGTAAGAATTCGAGCAGGTATTAAATTCCAAAATTGGACATTTGTCGGCCGAGATATTAAAAAAATCATCAAAAAAGTTTTGATTTTCGAACCGACCCCGATTTTGACAAAAAACTTTGCCAATTGGTCGATTTTGGTCAATATTTTGATTTTCATTTTCTGATTCCAATCGATAGTACTGATCCTTACGAGTCCAAAATAGTGTAAAATTCCAAAATCGGACATTTCTTGTCCGAGATATTAAAAAAAATCATCAAAAAAGGTTGACTTTTCAAACGAATCGTTTTTGGCCAACCAAATTTTTTAATCCATCGATTTTTAAAATGTTTTAATGGCAATTGATAGTAGGGATACGTAAGAATTCGAACAGGTATTAAATTCCAAAATTGGACATTTGTCGGCCGAGATATTAAAAAAATCATCAAAAAGTTTTGATTTTCGAACCGACCCCGATTTTGACAAAAAACATGCCAATTGGTCGATTTTGGTCAATATTTTGATTATCATTTTCTGATTCCAATCGATAGTACTGATCCTTACGAGTCCAAAATAGTATAAAATTCCAAAATAAGACATTTCTTGTCCGAGATATTAAAAAAAATCATCAAAAAAGTTTGACTTTACAAACGTATCGTTTTTGGCCAACCAAATTTTTTAACGCATCGATTTTTAAAATGTTTCAATGGCAATTGATAGTAGGGATACATAAGAATTCGAAAAAGTATAAAATTCAAAAATTGTACATTTCTTGGCAGAGATATCAAAAAAAATCATCAAAAAAGTTTGGATTTTCGAACCGACCCCGATTATGACAAAAAACGTGCTTATTGGTCGATTTTGGTCAATATTTTGATTTTCATTTTTTGATTCCAATCGATGGTACTATCCTTACGAGTCCAAAATTGTATAAAATTCCAAAATCGGACAATATTTGGCCGAGATATTAAAAAAAAATCATCAAAAAAGTTTTGATTTTCGAACCGACCCCGGTTTTGAAATCGATTTTTTAAATGTTTCAATGGCAATTGACAGTAGGGATACGTAAGAATTCGAACAGGTATTAAATTCCAAAATAATACATTTGTCGGCCGAGATATTAAAAAAAATTATCAAAAAAGTTTTGATTTTCGAATCGACCCCGATTATGACAAAAAACGTGATGTAACTCCTTGCCATTTGGTCGATTTTGTCAATATTTTGCTTTTCGTTTTTTTTTTTTGATTCCAATCGATAGTACTGATCCTTACGAGTCCAAAATAGTATAAAATTCCAAAATCGGACATTTCTTCTCCCAGATATTAAAAAAATCATCAAAAAAGGTTGACTTTACAAACGAATCGTTTTTGGCCAACAAATTTTTTAATCCATCGATTTTTTAAATGTTTCAATGGCAATTGATAGTAGGGATACGTAAGAATTCGAACAGGTATTAAATTCCAAAATTGGACATTTGTCGGCCGAGATATTAAAAAAAATCATCAAAAAGTTTTGATTTTCGAACCGACCCCGATTTTCACAAAAAACATGCCAATTGGTCGATTTTGGTCAATATTTTGATTTTCATTTTCTGATTCCAATCGATAGTACTGATCCTTACGAGTCCAAAATAGTATAAAATTCCAAAATAAGACATTTCTTGTCCGAGATATTAAAAAAATCATCAAAAAAGGTTGACTTTTCAAACGAATCGTTTTTGGCCAACCAAATTTTTTAATCCATCGATTTTTTAAATGTTTCAATGGCAATTGATAGTAGGGATACGTAAGAATTCGAACAGGTATTAAATTCCAAAATTGGACATTTGTCGGCCGAGATATTAAAAAAAATCATCAAAAAAGTTTTGATTTTCGAACAGACCCCGATTTTGACAAAAAACATGCCAATTGGTCCATTTTGGTCAATATTTTGATTTTCATTTTCTGATTCCTATCGATAGTACTGATCCTTACGAGTCCAAAATAGTATAAAATTCCAAAATAAGACATTTCTTGTCCGAGATATTAAAAAAAATTATCAAAATAGTTTGACTTTACAAACGTATCGTTTTTGGCCAACCAGATTTTTTAACGCATCGATTTTTAAAATGTTTCAATGGCAATTGATAGTAGGGATACATAAGAATTCGAAAAAGTATAAAATTCAAAAATTGTACATTTCTTGGCAGAGATATAAAAAAATCATCAAAAAAGTTTGGATTTTCGAACCGACCCCGATTATGACAAAAAACGTGCTTATTGGTCGATTTTGGTCAATATTTTGATTTTCATTTTTTGATTCCAATCGATGGTACTATCCTTACGAGTCCAAAATTGTATAAAATTCCAAAATCGGACAATATTTGGCCGAGATATTAAAAAAAAAATCATCAAAAAAGTTTTGATTTTCGAACCGACCCCGGTTTTGAAATCGATTTTTTAAATGTTTCAATGGCAATTGACAGTAGGGATACGTAAGAATTCGAACAGGTATTAAATTCCAAAATAATACATTTGTCGGCCGAGATATTAAAAAAATTATCAAAAAAGTTTTGATTTTCGAATCGACCCCGATTATGACAAAAAACGTGATGTAACTCCTTGCCATTTGGTCGATTTTGTCAATATTTTGCTTTTCGTTTTTTTTTTTTTTGATTCCAATCGATAGTACTGATCCTTACGAGTCCAAAATAGTATAAAATTCCAAAATCGGACATTTCTTCTCCCAGATATTAAAAAAAATCATCAAAAAAGGTTGACTTTACAAACGAATCGTTTTTGGCCAACAAATTTTTTAATCCATCGATTTTTTAAATGTTTCAATGGCAATTGATAGTAGGGATACGTAAGAATTCGAACAGGTATTAAATTCCAAAATTGGACATTTGTCGGCCGAGATATTAAAAAAATCATCAAAAAAGTTTTGATTTTCGAACCGACCCCGATTTTCACAAAAAACATGCCAATTGGTCGATTTTGGTCAATATTTTGATTTTCATTTTCTGATTCCAATCGATAGTACTGATCCTTACGAGTCCAAAATAGTATAAAATTCCAAAATAAGACATTTCTTGTCCGAGATATTAAAAAAAAATCATCAAAAAAGGTTGACTTTTCAAACGAATCGTTTTTGGCCAACCAAATTTTTTAATCCATCGATTTTTTAAATGTTTCAATGGCAATTGATAGTAGGGATACGTAAGAATTCGAACAGGTATTAAATTCCAAAATTGGACATTTGTCGGCCGAGATATTAAAAAAAATCATCAAAAAGTTTTGATTTTCGAACAGACCCCGATTTTGACAAAAACATGCCAATTGGTCCATTTTGGTCAATATTTTGATTTTCATTTTCTGATTCCTATCGATAGTACTGATCCTTACGAGTCCAAAATAGTATAAAATTCCAAAATAAGACATTTCTTGTCCGAGATATTAAAAAAAAATTATCAAAATAGTTTGACTTTACAAACGTATCGTTTTTGGCCAACCAGATTTTTTAACGCATCGATTTTTAAAATGTTTCAATGGCAATTGATAGTAGGGATACATAAGAATTCGAAAAAGTATAAAATTCAAAAATTGTACATTTCTTGGCAGAGATATAAAAAAATCATCAAAAAGTTTGGATTTTCGAACCGACCCCGATTATGACAAAAACGTGCTTATTGGTCGATTTTGGTCAATATTTTGATTTTCATTTTTTGATTCCAATCGATGGTACTATCCTTACGAGTCCAAAATTGTATAAAATTCCAAAATCGGACAATATTTGGCCGAGATATTAAAAAAAATCATCAAAAAAGTTTTGATTTTCGAACCGACCCCGATTTTGACAAAAAACATGCCAATTGGTCGATTTTGGTCAATATTTTGATTTTTATTTTCTGATTCCAATCGATAGTACTGATCCTTACGAGTCCAAAATAGTATAAAATTCCAAAATAAGACATTTCTTGTCCGAGATATTAAAAAAAAATCATCAAAAAAGTTTGACTTTACAAACGTATCGTTTTTGGCCAACCAAATTTTTTAACGCATCGATTTTTAAAATGTTTCAATGGCAATTGATAGTAGGGATACATAAGAATTCGAAAAAGTATAAAATTCAAAAATTGTACATTTCTTGGCAGAGATATCAAAAAAATCATCAAAAAGTTTGGATTTTCGAACCGACCCCGATTATGACAAAAAACGTGCTTATTGGTCGATTTTGGTCAATATTTTGATTTTCATTTTTTGATTCCAATCGATGGTACTATCCTTACGAGTCCAAAATTGTATAAAATTCCAAAATCGGACAATATTTGGCCGAGATATTAAAAAAAAATCATCAAAAAGTTTTGATTTTCGAACCGACCCCGGTTTTGAAATCGATTTTTTAAATGTTTCAATGGCAATTGACAGTAGGGATACGTAAGAATTCGAACAGGTATTAAATTCCAAAATAATACATTTGTCGGCCGAGATATTAAAAAAATTATCAAAAAAGTTTTGATTTTCGAATCGACCCCGATTATGACAAAAAACGTGATGTAACTCCTTGCCATTTGGTCGATTTTGTCAATATTTTGCTTTTCGTTTTTTTTTTTGATTCCAATCGATAGTACTGATCCTTACGAGTCCAAAATAGTATAAAATTCCAAAATCGGACATTTCTTCTCCCAGATATTAAAAAAATCATCAAAAAAGGTTGACTTTACAAACGAATCGTTTTTGGCCAACAAATTTTTTAATCCATCGATTTTTTAAATGTTTCAATGGCAATTGATAGTAGGGATACGTAAGAATTCGAACAGGTATTAAATTCCAAAATTGGACATTTGTCGGCCGAGATATTAAAAAAATCATCAAAAAAGTTTTGATTTTCGAACCGACCCCGATTTTCACAAAAAACATGCCAATTGGTCGATTTTGGTCAATATTTTGATTTTCATTTTCTGATTCCAATCGATAGTACTGATCCTTACGAGTCCAAAATAGTATAAAATTCCAAAATAAGACATTTCTTGTCCGAGATATTAAAAAAAAATTATCAAAATAGTTTGACTTTACAAACGTATCGTTTTTGGCCAACCAGATTTTTTAACGCATCGATTTTTAAAATGTTTCAATGGCAATTGATAGTAGGGATACATAAGAATTCGAAAAAGTATAAAATTCAAAAATTGTACATTTCTTGGCAGAGATATAAAAAAATCATCAAAAAAGTTTTTATTTTCGAACCGACCCCGATTATGACAAAAAACGTGCTTATTGGTCGATTTTGGTCAATATTTTGATTTTCATTTTTTGATTCCAATCGATGGTACTATCCTTACGAGTCCAAAATTGTATAAAATTCCAAAATCGGACAATATTTGGCCGAGATATTAAAAAAAAATCATCAAAAAGTTTTGATTTTCGAACCGACCCCGGTTTTGAAATCGATTTTTTAAATGTTTCAATGGCAATTGACAGTAGGGATACGTAAGAATTCGAACAGGTATTAAATTCCAAAATAATACATTTGTCGGCCGAGATATTAAAAAAAATTATCAAAAAGTTTTGATTTTCGAATCGACCCCGATTATGACAAAAACGTGATGTAACTCCTTGCCATTTGGTCGATTTTGTCAATATTTTGCTTTTCGTTTTTTTATTTTTGATTCCAATCGATAGTACTGATCCTTACGAGTCCAAAATAGTATAAAATTCCAAAATCAGACATTTCTTCTCCCAGATATTAAAAAAAATCATCAAAAAAGGTTGACTTTACAAACGAATCGTTTTTGGCCAACAAATTTTTTAATCCATCGATTTTTTAAATGTTTCAATGGCAATTGATAGTAGGGATACGTAAGAATTCGAACAGGTATTAAATTCCAAAATTGGACATTTGTCGGCCGAGATATTAAAAAAATCATCAAAAAGTTTTGATTTTCGAACCGACCCCGATTTTGACAAAAAACATGCCAATTGGTCGATTTTGGTCAATATTTTGATTTTCATTTTCTGATTCCAATCGATAGTACTGATCCTTACGAGTCCAAAATAGTATAAAATTCCAAAATAAGACATTTCTTGTCCGAGATATTAAAAAAAATCATCAAAAAAGGTTGACTTTACAAACGTATCGTTTTTGGCCAACCAAATTTTTTAACGCATCGATTTTTAAAATGTTTCAATGGCAATTGATAGTAGGGATACATACGAATTCGAAAAAGTATAAAATTCAAAAATTGTACATTTCTTGGCAGAGATATAAAAAAAATCATCAAAAAAGTTTGGATTTTCGAACCGACCCCGATTATGACAAAAAACGTGCTTATTGGTCGATTTTGGTCAATATTTTGATTTTCATTTTTTGATTCCAATCGATGGTACTATCCTTACGAGTCCAAAATTGTATAAAATTCCAAAATCGGACAATATTTGGCCGAGATATTAAAAAAAATCATCAAAAAGTTTTGATTTTCGAACCGACCCCGGTTTTGAAATCGATTTTTTAAATGTTTCAATGGCAATTAACAGTAGGGATACGTAAGAATTCGAACAGGTATTAAATTCCAAAATAATACATTTGTCGGCCGAGATATTAAAAAAAATTATCAAAAAAGTATTGATTTTCGAATCGACCCCGATTATGACAAAAAACGTGATGTAACTCCTTGCCATTTGGTCGATTTTGTCAATATTTTGCTTTTCGTTTTTTTTTTTTGATTCCAATCGATAGTACTGATCCTTACGAGTCCAAAATAGTATAAAATTCCAAAATCAGACATTTCTTCTCCCAGATATTAAAAAAATCATCAAAAAAGGTTGACTTTACAAACGAATCGTTTTTGGCCAACAAATTTTTTAATCCATCGATTTTTTAAATGTTTCAATGGCAATTGATAGTAGGGATACATACGAATTCGAAAAAGTATAAAATTCAAAAATTGTACATTTCTTGGCAGAGATATAAAAAAAATCATCAAAAAGTTTGGATTTTCGAACCGACCCCGATTATGACAAAAACGTGCTTATTGGTCGATTTTGGTCAATATTTTGATTTTCATTTTTTGATTCCAATCGATGGTACTATCCTTACGAGTCCAAAATTGTATAAAATTCCAAAATCGGACAATATTTGGCCGAGATATTAAAAAAAAAAATCATCAAAAAAGTTTTGATTTTCGAACCGACCCCGGTTTTGAAATCGATTTTTTAAATGTTTCAATGGCAATTAACAGTAGGGATACGTAAGAATTCGAACAGGTATTAAATTCCAAAATAATACATTTGTCGGCCGAGATATTAAAAAAATTATCAAAAAAGTTTTGATTTTCGAATCGACCCCGATTATGACAAAAAACGTGATGTAACTCCTTGCCATTTGGTCGATTTTGTCAATATTTTGCTTTTCGTTTTTTTTTTTTGATTCCAATCGATAGTACTGATCCTTACGAGTCCAAAATAGTATAAAATTCCAAAATCAGACATTTCTTCTCCCAGATATTAAAAAAAATCATCAAAAAAGGTTGACTTTAGAAACGAATCGTTTTTGGCCAACAAATTTTTAATCCATCGATTTTTTAAATGTTTTAATGGCAATTGATAGTAGGGATACGTAAGAATTCGAACAGGTATTAAATTCCAAAAGTTGACATTTGTCGGCCGAGATATTAAAAAAAATCATCAAAAAGTTTTGATTTTCGAACCGACCCCGATTTTGACAAAAAACGTGATGTAACTCCTTGCCATTTGGTCGATTTTGGTCAATATTTTGCTTTTCATTTTTTGATTCCAATCGATAGTACGGATCCTTACGAGTCCAAAATAGTATAAAATTCCAAAATCAGACATTTCTTCTCCCAGATATTAAAAAAAAATCATCAAAAAAGGTTGACTTTACAAACGAATCGTTTTTGGCCAACAAATTTTTTAATCCATCGATTTTTTAAATGTTTCAATGGCAATTGATAGTAGGGATACGTAAGAATTCGAGCAGGTATTAAATTCCAAAATTGGACATTTGTCAATATTTTGCTTTTCGTTTTTTTTTTTTTGATTCCAATCGATAGTACTGATCCTTACGAGTCCAAAATAGTATAAAATTCCAAAATCGGACATTTCTTCTCCCAGATATTAAAAAAAAATCATCAAAAAAGGTTGACTTTACAAACGAATCGTTTTTGGCCAACAAATTTTTTAATCCATCGATTTTTTAAATGTTTCAATGGCAATTGATAGTAGGGATACGTAAGAATTCGAACAGGTATTAAATTCCAAAATTGGACATTTGTCGGCCGAGATATTAAAAAAATCATCAAAAAGTTTTGATTTTCGAACCGACCCCGATTTTCACAAAAAACATGCCAATTGGTCGATTTTGGTCAATATTTTGATTTTCATTTTCTGATTCCAATCGATAGTACTGATCCTTACGAGTCCAAAATAGTATAAAATTCCAAAATAAGACATTTCTTGTCCGAGATATTAAAAAAAATCATCAAAAAAGGTTGACTTTTCAAACAAATCGTTTTTGGCCAACCAAATTTTTAATCCATCGATTTTTTAAATGTTTCAATGGCAATTGATAGTAGGGATACGTAAGAATTCGAACAGGTATTAAATTCCAAAATTGGACATTTGTCGGCCGAGATATTAAAAAAATCATCAAAAAAGTTTTGATTTTCGAACAGACCCCGATTTTGACAAAAAACATGCCAATTGGTCCATTTTGGTCAATATTTTGATTTTCATTTTCTGATTCCAATCGATAGTACTGATCCTTACGAGTCCAAAATAGTATAAAATTCCAAAATAAGACATTTCTTGTCCGAGATATTAAAAAAAATCATCAAAATAGTTTGACTTTACAAACGTATCGTTTTTGGCCAACCAGATTTTTTAACGCATCGATTTTTAAAATGTTTCAATGGCAATTGATAGTAGGGATACATAAGAATTCGAAAAAGTATAAAATTCAAAAATTGTACATTTCTTGGCAGAGATATAAAAAAATCATCAAAAAAGTTTGGATTTTCGAACCGACCCCGATTATGACAAAAACGTGCTTATTGGTCGATTTTGGTCAATATTTTGATTTTCATTTTTGATTCCAATCGATGATACTATCCTTACGAGTCCAAAATTGTATAAAATTCCAAAATCGGACAATATTTGGCCGAGATATTAAAAAAAAATCATCAAAAAGTTTTGATTTTCGAACCGACCCCGGTTTTGAAATCGATTTTTTAAATGTTTCAATGGCAATTGACAGTAGGGATACGTAAGAATTCGAACAGGTATTAAATTCCAAAATAATACATTTGTCGGCCGAGATATTAAAAAAAATTATCAAAAAAGTTTTGATTTTCGAATCGACCCCGATTATGACAAAAAACGTGATGTAACTCCTTGCCATTTGGTCGATTTTGTCAATATTTTGCTTTTCGTTTTTTTTTTTTGATTCCAATCGATAGTACTGATCCTTACGAGTCCAAAATAGTATAAAATTCCAAAATCAGACATTTCTTCTCCCAGATATTAAAAAAATCATCAAAAAAGGTTGACTTTACAAACGAATCGTTTTTGGCCAACAAATTTTTTAATCCATCGATTTTTTAAATGTTTCAATGGCAATTGATAGTAGGGATACGTAAGAATTCGAACAGGTATTAAATTCCAAAATTGGACATTTGTCGGCCGAGATATTAAAAAAAATCATCAAAAAGTTTTGATTTTCGAACCGACCCCGATTTTGACAAAAAACATGCCAATTGGTCGATTTTGGTCAATATTTTGATTTTCATTTTCTGATTCCAATCGATAGTACTGATCCTTACGAGTCCAAAATAGTATAAAATTCCAAAATAAGACATTTCTTATCCGAGATATTAAAAAAAATCATCAAAAAAGGTTGACTTTACAAACGTATCGTTTTTGGACAACCAAATTTTTTAACGCATCGATTTTTAAAATGTTTCAATGGCAATTGATAGTAGGGATACATACGAATTCGAAAAAGTATAAAATTCAAAAATTGTACATTTCTTGGCAGAGATATAAAAAAAATCATCAAAAAGTTTGGATTTTCGAACTGACCCCGATTATGACAAAAAACGTGCTTATTGGTCGATTTTGGTCAATATTTTGATTTTCATTTTTTTTTTAGATTCCAATCGATGGTACTATCCTTACGAGTCCAAAATTGTATAAAATTCCAAAATCGGACATTATTTGGCCGAGATATTAAAAAAAATCATCAAAAAGTTTTGATTTTCGAACCGACCCCGGTTTTGAAATCGATTTTTTAAATGTTTCAATGGCAATTGACAGTAGGGATACGTAAGAATTCGAACAGGTTTTAAATTCCAAAATAAGACATTTGTCGGCCGAGATATTAAAAAAATTATCAAAAAAGTTTTGATTTTCGAATCGACCCCGATTATGACAAAAAACGTGATGGGATACGTAAGAATTCGAGCAGGTATTAAATTCCAAAATTGGACATTTGTCGGCCGAGATATTAAAAAAATCATCAAAAAAGTTTTGATTTTCGAACCGACCCCGATTTTGACAAAAAACGTGCCAATTGGTCGATTTTGGTCAATATTTTGATTTTCATTTTCTGATTCCAATCGATAGTACTGATCCTTACGAGTCCAAAATAGTGTAAAATTCCAAAATCGGACATTTCTTGTCCGAGATATTAAAAAAATCATCAAAAAGGTTGACTTTTCAAACGAATCGTTTTTGGCCAACCAAATTTTTTAACACATCGATTTTTAAAATGTTTTAATGGCAATTGATAGAAGGCATAAAAAATCATTAAAAAAGTTTGGATTTTCGAACCGACCCCGATTTTGACAAAAAACGTGCCAATTGGTCGATTTAGGTTAATATTTTGATTTTCATTTTTTTTTTGATTCCAATCGATGGTACTATCCTTACGAGTCCAAAATGTATAAAATTCGAAAATCGAACATTATTTGGCCGAGATATTAAAAAAAAATCATCAAAAAGTTTTGATTTTCGAACCGACCCCGATTTTGAAATCGATTTTTTAAATGTTTCAACGGCAATTGACAGTAGGGATACGTAAGAATTCGAACAGGTATTAATTTCCAAAATTGGACATTTGTCGGCCGAGTTATTAAAAAAAATTATCAAAAAGTTTTGATTTTCGAATCGACCCCGATTATGACAAAAACGTGATGTAACTCCTTGCCATTTGGTCGATGACAAAAAACGTGCCAATTGGTCGATTTAGGTTAATATTTTGATTTTCATTTTTTTTTTTGATTCCAATCGATGGTACTATCCTTACGAGTCCAAAATTGTATAAAATTCGAAAATCGAACATTATTTGGCCGAGATATTAAAAAAAATCATCAAAAAAGTTTTGATTTTCGAACCGACCCCGATTTTGAAATCGATTTTTTAAATGTTTCAACGGCAATTGACAGTAGGGATACGTAAGAATTCGAACAGGTATTAAATTCCAAAATAAGACATTTGTCGGCCGAGATATTAAAAAAAAATTATCAAAAAGTTTTGATTTTCGAATCGACCCCGATTATGACAAAAAACGTGATGGGATACGTAAGAATTCGAGCAGGTATTAAATTCCAAAATTGGACATTTGTCGGCCGAGATATTAAAAAAAATCATCAAAAAAGTTTTGATTTTCGAACCGACCCCGATTTTGACAAAAAACGTGCCAATTGGTCGATTTTGGTCAATATTTTGATTTTCATTTTCTGATTCCAATCGATAGTACTGATCCTTACGAGTCCAAAATAGTGTAAAATTCCAAAATCGGACATTTCTTGTCCGAGATATTAAAAAAATCATCAAAAAGGTTGACTTTTCAAACGAATCGTTTTTGGCCAACCAAATTTTTTAACACATCGATTTTTAAAATGTTTTAATGGCAATTGATAGAAGGCATAAAAAAATCATTAAAAAAGTTTGGATTTTCGAACCGACCCCGATTTTGACAAAAAACGTGCCAATTGGTCGATTTAGGTTAATATTTTGATTTTCATTTTTTTTTTTTGATTCCAATCGATGGTACTATCCTTACGAGTCCAAAATTGTATAAAATTCGAAAATCGAACATTATTTGGCCGAGATATTAAAAAAAATCATCAAAAAAGTTTTGATTTTCGAACCGACCCCGATTTTGAAATCGATTTTTTAAATGTTTCAACGGCAATTGACAGTAGGGATACGTAAGAATTCGAACAGGTATTAATTTCCAAAATTGGACATTTGTCGGCCGAGTTATTAAAAAAATTATCAAAAAAGTTTTGATTTTCGAATCGACCCCGATTATGACAAAAAACGTGATGTAACTCCTTGCCATTTGGTCGATTTTGTCAATATTTTGCTTTTCGTTTTTTTTTTTTGATTCCAATCGATAGTACTGATCCTTACGAGTCCAAAATAGTATAAAATTCCAAAATCAGACATTTCTTCTCCCAGATAATAAAAAAAAAATCATCAAAAAGGTTGACTTTACAAACAAATCGTTTTTGGCCTACAAATTTTTTAATCCATCGATTTTTTAAATGTTTCAATGGCAATTGATAGTAGGGATACGTAAGAATTCGAACAGGTATTAAATTCCAAAATTGGACATTTGTCGGCCGAGATATTAAAAAAATCATCAAAAAAGTTTTGATTTTCGAACCGACCCCGATTTTGACAAAAAAACATGCCAATTGGTCCATTTTGGTCAATATTTTGATTTTCATTTTCTGATTCCAATCGATAGTACTGATCCTTACGAGTCCAAAATAGTATAAAATTCCAAAATAAGACATTTCTTGTCCGAGATATTAAAAAAAAATCATCAAAAAAGGTTGACTTTACAAACGTATCGTTTTTGGCCAACCAAATTTTTTAACGCATCGATTTTTAAAATGTTTCAATGGCAATTGATAGTAGGGATACATACGAATTCGAAAAAGTATAAAATTCAAAAATTGTACATTTCTTGACAGAGATATAAAAAAAATCATCAAAAAAGTTTGGATTTTCGAACCGACCCCGATTATGACAAAAATCGTGGTTATTTGTCGATTTTGGTCAATATTTTGATTTTCATTTTTTGATTCCAATCGATGGTACTATCCTTACGAGTCCAAAATTGTATAAAATTCCAAAATCGGACATTATTTGGCCGAGATATTAAAAAAATCAATCACAAAAAAGTTTTGATTTTCGAGCCGACCCCGGTTTTGAAATCGATTTTTTAAATGTTTCAATGGCAATTGACAGTAGGGATACGTAAGAATTCGAACAGGTATTAAATTCCAAAATAATACATTTGTCGGCCGAGATATTAAAAAAAATTATCAAAAAAGTTTTGATTTTCGAATCGACCCCGATTATGACAAAAAACGTGATGTAACTCCTTGCCATTTGGTCGATTTTGTCAATATTTTGCTTTTCGTTTTTTTTTTTTTTGATTCCAATCGATGGTACTATCCTTACGAGTCCAAAATTGTATAAAATTCCAAAATCGGACATTATTTGGCCGAGATATTAAAAAAAAATCATCAAAAAGTTTTGATTTTCGAGCCGACCCCGGTTTTGAAATCGATTTTTTAAATGTTTCAATGGCAATTGACAGTAGGGATACGTAAGAATTCGAACAGGTATTAAATTCCAAAATAAGACATTTGTCGGCCGAGATATTAAAAAAAATTATCAAAAAAGTTTTGATTTTCGAATCGACCCCGATTATGACAAAAAACGTGATGTAACTCCTTGCCATTTGGTCGATTTTGTCAATATTTTGCTTTTCGTTTTTTTTTTTGATTCCAATCGATAGTATTGATCCTTACGAGTCCAAAATAGTATAAAATTCCAAAATAAGACATTTCTTGTCCGAGATATTAAAAAAATCATCAAAAAGGTTGACTTTTCAAACGAATCGTTTTTGGCCAACCAAATTTTTTAATCCATCGATTTTTTAAATGTTTCAATGGCAATTGATAGTAGGGATACGTAAGAATTCGAACAGGTATTAAATTCCAAAATTGGACATTTGTCGGCCGAGATATTAAAAAAATCATCAAAAAAGTTTTGATTTTCGAACCGACCCCGATTTTGACAAAAAAACATGCCAATTGGTCCATTTTGGTCAATATTTTGATTTTCATTTTCTGATTCCAATCGATAGTACTGATCCTTACGAGTCCAAAATAGTATAAAATTCCAAAATAAGACATTTCTTGTCCGAGATATTAAAAAAAATCATCAAAAAAAGGTTGACTTTACAAACGTATCGTTTTTGGCCAACCAAATTTTTTAACGCATCGATTTTTAAAATGTTTCAATGGCAATTGATAGTAGGGATACATACGAATTCGAAAAAGTATAAAATTCAAAAATTGTACATTTCTTGACAGAGATATAAAAAAAATCATCAAAAAAGTTTGGATTTTCGAACCGACCCCGATTATGACAAAAAACGTGGTTATTGGTCGATTTTGGTCAATATTTTGATTTTCATTTTTTGATTCCAATCGATGGTACTATCCTTACGAGTCCAAAATTGTATAAAATTCCAAAATCGGACATTATTTGGCCGAGATATTAAAAAAAAAAATCATCAAAAAAGTTTTGATTTTCGAGCCGACCCCGGTTTTGAAATCGATTTTTTAAATGTTTCAATGGCAATTGACAGTAGGGATACGTAAGAATTCGAACAGGTATTAAATTCCAAAATAAGACATTTGTCGGCCGAGATATTAAAAAAAATTATCAAAAAAGTTTTGATTTTCGAATCGACCCCGATTATGACAAAAAAACGTGATGTAACTCCTTGCCATTTGGTCGATTTTGTCAATATTTTGCTTTTCGTTTTTTTTTTTTTTGATTCCTATCGATGGTACTATCCTTACGAGTCCAAAATTGTATAAAATTCCAAAATCGGACATTATTTGGCCGAGATATTAAAAAAAAAAATCATCAAAAAAGTTTTGATTTTCGAGCCGACCCCGGTTTTGAAATCGATTTTTTAAATGTTTCAATGGCAATTGACAGTAGGGATACGTAAGAATTCGAACAGGTA
Source organism: Drosophila littoralis (assembly GCA_018903485.1). Lineage (NCBI taxonomy): Eukaryota > Metazoa > Arthropoda > Insecta > Diptera > Drosophilidae > Drosophila > Drosophila littoralis. The sequence continues at coordinate 15,194 of JAEIGF010000229.1, read as the reverse complement.
TTAAATTCCAAAATAAGACATTTGTCGGCCGAGATATTAAAAAAATTATCAAAAAGTTTTGATTTTCGAATCGACCCCGATTATGACAAAAACGTGATGTTACTCCTTGCCATTTGGTCGATTTTGTCAATATTTTGCTTTTCGTTTTTTTTTTTGATTCCAATCGATAGTACTGATCCTTACGAGTCCAAAATAGTATAAAATTCCAAAATAAGACATTTCTTGTCCGAGATATTAAAAAAAAATCATCAAAAAAGGTTGACTTTTCAAACGAATCGTTTTTGGCCAACCAAATTTTTTAATCCATCGATTTTTTAAATGTTTCAATGGCAATTGATAGTAGGGATACGTAAGAATTCGAACAGGTATTAAATTCCAAAATTGGACATTTGTCGGCCGAGATATTAAAAAAATCATCAAAAAGTTTTGATTTTCGAACCGACCCCGATTTTGACAAAAAACATGCCAATTGGTCCATTTTGGTCAATATTTTGATTTTCATTTTCTGATTCCAATCGATAGTACTGATCCTTACGAGTCCAAAATAGTATAAAATTCCAAAATAAGACATTTCTTGTCCGAGATATTAAAAAAATCATCAAAAAAGTTTGACTTTACAAACGTATCGTTTTTGGCCAACCAAATTTTTTAACGCATCGATTTTTAAAATGTTTCAATGGCAATTGATAGTAGGGATACATAAGAATTTGAAAAAGTATAAAATTCAAAAATTGTACATTTCTTGGCAGAGATATAAAAAAATCATCAAAAAAAGTTTGGATTTTCGAACCGACCCCGATTATGACAAAAAACGTGCTTATTGGTCGATTTTGGTCAATATTTTGATTTTCATTTTTTGATTCCAATCGATGGTACTATCCTTACGAGTCCAAAATTGTATAAAATTCCAAAATCGGACAATATTTGGCCGAGATATTAAAAAAAATATCATCAAAAAAGTTTGGATTTTCGAACCGACCCCGATTATGACAAAAAACGTGCTTATTGGTCGATTTTGGTCAATATTTTGATTTTCATTTTTTTTAGATTCCAATCGATGGTACTATCCTTACGAGTCCAAAATTGTATAAATTCCAAAATCGGACAATATTTGGCCGAGATATTAAAAAAAAATCATCAAAAAAGTTTTGATTTTCGAACCGACCCCGGTTTTGAAATCGATTTTTTAAATGTTTCAATGGCAATTGACAGTAGGGATACGTAAGAATTCGAACAGGTTTTAAATTCCAAAATAAGACATTTGTCGGCCGAGATATTAAAAAATTATCAAAAAAGTTTTGATTTTCGAATCGACCCCGATTATGACAAAAAACGTGATGGGATACGTAAGAATTCGAGCAGGTATTAAATTCCAAAATTGGACATTTGTCGGCCGAGATATTAAAAAATCATCAAAAAAGTTTTGATTTTCGAACCGACCCCGATTTTGACATAAAACGTGCCAATTGGTCGATTTTGGTCTATATTTTGATTTTCATTTTCTGATTCCAATCGATAGTACTGATCCTTACGAGTCCAAAATAGTGTAAAATTCCAAAATCGGACATTTCTTGTCCGAGATATTAAAAAAATCATCAAAAAGGTTGACTTTTCAAACGAATCGTTTTTGGCCAACCAAATTTTTTAACACATCGATTTTTAAAATGTTTTAATGGCAATTGATAGAAGGCATAAAAAAATCATTAAAAAGTTTGGATTTTCGAACCGACCCCGATTTTGACAAAAAACGTGCCAATTGGTCGATTTAGGTTAATATTTTGATTTTCATTTTTTTTTTTTTGATTCCAATCGATGGTACTATCCTTACGAGTCCAAAATTGTATAAAATTCGAAAATCAAACATTATTTGGCCGAGATATTAAAAAAAAAAATCAAAAAAGTTTTGATTTTCGAACCGACCCCGATTTTGAAATCGATTTTTAAATGTTTCAACGGCAATTGACAGTAGGGATACGTAAGAATTCGAACAGGTATTAATTTCCAAAATTGGACATTTGTCGGCCGAGTTATTAAAAAAATTATCAAAAAGTTTTGATTTTCGAATCGACCCCGATTATGACAAAAAACGTGATGTAACTCCTTGCCATTTGGTCGATTTTGTCAATATTTTGCTTTTCGTTTTTTTTTTTTTGATTCCAATCGATAGTACTGATCCTTACGAGTCCAAAATTGTATAAAATTCGAAAATCGGACATTATTTGGCCGAGATATTAAAAAAAATCATCAAAAAAGTTTTGATTTTCGAACCGACCCCGATTTTGAAATCGATTTTTTAAATGTTTCAATGGCAATTGACAGTAGGGATACGTAAGAATTCGAACAGGTATTAATTTCAAAATTGGACATTTGTCGGCCGAGTTATTAAAAAAATTATCAAAAAGTTTTGATTTTCGAATCGACCCCCGATTATGACAAAAAAAGTGATGTAACTCCTTGCCATTTGGTCGATTTTGTCAATATTTTGCTTTTCGTTTTTTTTTTTTTGATTCCAATCGATAGTACTGATCCTTACGAGTCCAAAATAGTATAAAATTCCAAAATCAGACATTTCGTCTCCCAGATAATAAAAAAAAAAATCATCAAAAAAGGTTGACTTTACAAACAAATCGTTTTTGGCCTACAAATTTTTAATCCATCGATTTTTAAATGTTTCAATGGCAATTGATAGAAGGCATAAAAAAATCATTAAAAAGTTTTGATTTTCGAACCGACCCCGATTTTGACAAAAAACATGCCAATTGGTCCATTTTGGTCAATATTTTGATTTTCATTTTCTGATTCCAATCGATAGTACTGATCCTTACGAGTCCAAAATAGTATAAAATTCCAAAATAAGACATTTCTTGTCCGAGATATTAAAAAAATCATCAAAAAGTTTGACTTTACAAACGTATCGTTTTTGGCCAACCAAATTTTTTAACGCATCGATTTTTAAAATGTTTCAATGGCAATTGATAGTAGGGATACATAAGAATTTGAAAAAGTATAAAATTCAAAAATTGTACATTTCTTGGCAGAGATATAAAAAAAATCATCAAAAAAGTTTGGATTTTCGAACCGACCCCGATTATGACAAAAAACGTGCTTATTGGTCGATTTTGGTCAATATTTTGATTTTCATTTTTTGATTCCAATCGATGGTACTATCCTTACGAGTCCAAAATTGTATAAAATTCCAAAATCGGACAATATTTGGCCGAGATATTAAAAAAAAATCATCAAAAAAGTTTGGATTTTCGAACCGACCCCGATTATGACAAAAAACGTGCTTATTGGTCGATTTTGGTCAATATTTTGATTTTCATTTTTTTTTAGATTCCAATCGATGGTACTATCCTTACGAGTCCAAAATTGTATAAAATTCCAAAATCGGACAATATTTGGCCGAGATATTAAAAAAAAAAATCATCAAAAAAGTTTTGATTTTCGAACCGACCCCGGTTTTGAAATCGATTTTTTAAATGTTTCAATGGCAATTGACAGTAGGGATACGTAAGAATTCGAACAGGTATTAAATTCCAAAATAAGACATTTGTCGGCCGAGATATTAAAAAAATTATCAAAAAAGTTTTGATTTTCGAATCGACCCCGATTATGACAAAAAACGTGATGGGATACGTAAGAATTCGAGCAGGTATTAAATTCCAAAATTGGACATTTGTCGGCCGAGATATTAAAAAAATCATCAAAAAAGTTTTGATTTTCGAACCGACCCCGATTTTGACAAAAAACGTGCCAATTGGTCGATTTTGGTCAATATTTTGATTTTCATTTTCTGATTCCAATCGATAGTACTGATCCTTACGAGTCCAAAATAGTGTAAAGTCCAAAATCGGACATTTCTTGTCCGAGATATTAAAAAAAATCATCAAAAAAGGTTGACTTTTCAAACGAATCGTTTTTGGCCAACCAAATTTTTAACACATCGATTTTTAAAATGTTTTAATGGCAATTGATAGAAGGCATAAAAAAATCATTAAAAAGTTTGGATTTTCGAACCGACCCCGATTTTGACAAAAAACGTGCCAATTGGTCGATTTAAGTTAATATTTTGATTTTCATTTTTTTTTTTTGATTCCAATCGATGGTACTATCCTTACGAGTCCAAAATTGTATAAAATTCGAAAATCGAACATTATTTGGCCGAGATATTAAAAAAAATCATCAAAAAAGTTTTGATTTTCGAACCGACCCCGATTTTGAAATCGATTTTTTAAATGTTTCAACGGCAATTGACAGTAGGGATACGTAAGAATTCGAACAGGTATTAATTTCCAAAATTGGACATTTGTCGGCCGAGTTATTAAAAAAATTATCAAAAAAGTTTTGATTTTCGAATCGACCCCGATTATGACAAAAAACGTGATGTAACTCCTTGCCATTTGGTCAATTTTGTCAATATTTTGCTTTTCGTTTTTTTTTTTTTTGATTCCAATCGATGGTACTATCCTAACGAGTCCAAAATTGTATAAAATTCGAAAATCGGACATTATTTGGCCGAGATATTAAAAAAAATCATCAAAAGTTTTGATTTTCGAACCGACCCCGATTTTGAAATCGATTTTTTAAATGTTTCAATGGCAATTGACAGTAGGGATACGTAAGAATTCGAACAGGTATTAATTTCCAAAATTGGACATTTGTCGGCCGAGTTATTAAAAAAAATTATCAAAAAAGTTTTGATTTTCGAATCGACCCCGATTATGACAAAAAAACGTGATGTAACTCCTTGCCATTTGGTCGATTTTGTCAATATTTTGCTTTTCGTTTTTTTTTTTTTTTGATTCCAATCGATAGTACTGATCCTTACGAGTCCAAAATAGTATAAAATTCCAAAATCAGACATTTCGTCTCCCAGATAATAAAAAAAAATCATCAAAAAGGTTGACTTTACAAACAAATCGTTTTTGGCCTACAAATTTTTAATCCATCGATTTTTTAAATGTTTCAATGGCAATTGATAGTAGGGATACGTAAGAATTCGAACAGGTATTAAATTCCAAAATTGGACATTTGTCGGCCGAGATATTAAAAAAATCATCAAAAAAGTTTTGATTTTCGAACCGACCCCGATTTTGACAAAAAACATGCCAATTGGTCCATTTTGGTCAATATTTTGATTTTCATTTTCTGATTCCAATCGATAGTACTGATCCTTACGAGTCCAAAATAGTATAAAATTCCAAAATAAGACATTTCTTGTCCGAGATATTAAAAAAATCATCAAAAAGGTTGACTTTGCAAACGTATCGTTTTTGGCCAACCAAATTTTTTAACGCATCGATTTTTAAAATGTTTCAATGGCAATTGATAGTAGGGATACATACGAATTCGAAAAAGTATAAAATTCAAAATTGTACATTTCTTGGCAGAGATATAAAAAAATCATCAAACAAGTTTGATTCCAATCGATGGTACTATCCTTACGAGTCCAAAATTGTATAAAATTCCAAAATCGGACATTATTTGGCCGAGATATTAAAAAAAAAATCATCAAAAAGTTTTGATTTTCGAACCGACCCCGGTTTTGAAATCGATTTTTTAAATGTTTCAATGTCAATTGACAGTAGGGATACGTAAGAATTCGAACAGGTTTTAAATTCCAAAATAAGACATTTGTCGGCCGAGATATTAAAAAAATTATCAAAAAAGTTTTGATTTTCGAATCGACCCCGATTATGTCAAAAAACGTGATGGGATACGTAAGAATTCGAGCAGGTATTAAATTCCAAAATTGGACATTTGTCGGCCGAGATATTAAAAAAAATCATCAAAAAGTTTTGATTTTCGAACCGACCCCGATTTTGACAAAAAACGTGCCAATTGGTCGATTTTAGTCAATATTTTGATTTTCATTTTCTGATTCCAATCGATAGTACTGATCCTTACGAGTCCAAAATAGTGTAAAATTCCAAAATCGGACATTTCTTGTCCGAGATATTAAAAAAAAATCATCAAAAAAGGTTGACTTTTCAAACGAATCGTTTTTGGCCAACCAAATTTTTGAACACATCGATTTTTAAAATGTTTTAATGGCAATTGATAGAAGGCATAAAAAAAATCATTAAAAAGTTTGGATTTTCGAACCGACCCCGATTTTGACAAAAAACGTGCCAATTGGTCGATTTAGGTTAATATTTTGATTTTCATTTTTTTTTTTCATTCCAATCGATGGTACTATCCTTACGAGTCCAAAATTGTATAAAATTCGAAAATCGGACATTATTTGGCCGAGATATTAAAAAAATCATCAAAAAGTTTTGATTTTCGAACCGACCCCGATTTTGAAATCGATTTTTAAATGTTTCAATGGCAATTGACAGTAGGGATACGTAAGAATTCGAACAGGTATTAATTTCCAAAATTGGACATTTGTCGGCCGAGTTATTAAAAAAAATTATCAAAAAGTTTTGATTTTCGAATCGACCCCGATTATGACAAAAAACGTGATGTACCTCCTTGCCATTTGGTCGATTTTGTCAATATTTTGCTTTTCGTTTTTTTTTTTTTGATTCCAATCGATAGTACTGATCCTTACGAGTCCAAAATAGTATAAAATTCCAAAATCAGACATTTCGTCTCCCAGATAATAAAAAAAAAATCATCAAAAAAGGTTGACTTTACAAACAAATCGTTTTTGGCCTACAAATTTTTTAATCCATCGATTTTTTAAATGTTTCAATGGCAATTGACAGTAGGGATACGTAAGAATTCGAACAGGTTTTAAATTCCAAAATAAGACATTTGTCGGCCGAGATATTAAAAAAAATTATCAAAAAAGTTTTGATTTTCGAATCGACCCCGATTATGACAAAAAACGTGATGGGATACGTAAGAATTCGAGCAGGTATTAAATTCCAAAATTGGACATTTGTCGGCCGAGATATTAAAAAAAATCATCAAAAAAGTTTTGATTTTCGAACCGACCCCGATTTTGACAAAAAACGTGCCAATTGGTCGATTTTGGTCAATATTTTGATTTTCATTTTCTGATTCCAATCGATAGTACTGATCCTTACGAGTCCAAAATAGTGTAAAATTCCAAAATCGGACATTTCTTGTCCGAGATATTAAAAAAAATCATCAAAAAGGTTGACTTTTCAAACGAATCGTTTTTGGCCAACCAAATTTTTTAACACATCGATTTTTAAAATGTTTTAATGGCAATTGATAGAAGGCATAAAAAAATCATTAAAAAGTTTGGATTTTCGAACCGACCCCGATTTTGACAAAAAACGTGCCAATTGGTCGATTTAGGTTAATATTTTGATTTTCATTTTTGTTTTTTGATTCCAATCGATGGTACTATCCTTACGAGTCCAAAATTGTATAAAATTCGAAAATCAAACATTATTTGGCCGAGATATTAAAAAAAATCATCAAAAAGTTTTGATTTTCGAACCGACCCCGATTTTGAAATCGATTTTTTAAATGTTTCAACGGCAATTGACAGTAGGGATACGTAAGAATTCGAACAGGTATTAATTTCCAAAATTGGACATTTGTCGGCCGAGTTATTAAAAAAAATTATCAAAAAGTTTTGATTTTCGAATCGACCCCGATTATGACAAAAAACGTGATGTAACTCCTTGCCATTTGGTCGATTTTGTCAATATTTTGCTTTTCGTTTTTTTTTTTTTGATTCCAATCGATGGTACTATCCTTACGAGTCCAAAATTGTATAAAATTCGAAAATCGGACATTATTTGGCCGAGATATTAAAAAAAAATCATCAAAAAAGTTTTGATTTTCGAACCGACCCCGATTTTGAAATCGATTTTTTAAATGTTTCAATGGCAATTGACAGTAGGGATACGTAAGAATTCGAACAGGTATTAATTTCCAAAATTGAACATTTGTCGGCCGAGTTATTAAAAAAATTATCAAAAAAGTTTTGATTTTCGAATCGACCCCGATTATGACAAAAAAACGTAATGTAACTCCTTGCCATTTGGTCGATTTTGTCAATATTTTGCTTTTCGTTTTTTTTTTTGATTCCAATCGATAGTACTGATCCTTACGAGTCCAAAATAGTATAAAATTCCAAAATCAGACATTTCGTCTCCCAGATAATAAAAAAAAAATCATCAAAAAAGGTTGACTTTACAAACAAATCGTTTTTGGCCTACAAATTTTTTAATCCATCGATTTTTTAAATGTTTCAATGGCAATTGATAGTAGGGATACGTAAGAATTCGAACAGGTTTTAAATTCCAAAAATAAGACATTTGTCGGCCGAGATATTAAAAAAATTATCAAAAAAGTTTTGATTTTCGAATCGACCCCGATTATGTCAAAAACGTGATGGGATACGTATTAAATTCCAAAATTGGACATTTGTCGGCCGAGATATTAAAAAAATCATCAAAAAAGTTTTGATTTTCGAACCGACCCCGATTTTGACAAAAAACGTGCCAATTGGTCGATTTTAGTCAATATTTTGATTTTCATTTTCTGATTCCAATCGATAGTACTGATCCTTACGAGTCCAAAATAGTGTAAAATTCCAAAATCGGACATTTCTTGTCCGAGATATTAAAAAAAAATCATCAAAAAAGGTTGACTTTTCAAACGAATCGTTTTTGGCCAACCAAATTTTTTGAACACATCGATTTTTAAAATGTTTTAATGGCAATTGATAGAAGGCATAAAAAAATCATTAAAAAGTTTGGATTTTCGAACCGACCCCGATTTTGACAAAAAACGTGCCAATTGGTCGATTTAGGTTAATATTTTGATTTTCATTTTTTTTTTTTCATTCCAATCGATGGTACTATCCTTACGAGTCCAAAATTGTATAAAATTCGAAAATCGGACATTATTTGGCCGAGATATTAAAAAAAATCATCAAAAAGTTTTGATTTTCGAACCGACCCCGATTTTGAAATCGATTTTTTAAATGTTTCAATGGCAATTGACAGTAGGGATACGTAAGAATTCGAACAGGTATTAATTTCCAAAATTGGACATTTGTCGGCCGAGTTATTAAAAAAAATTATCAAAAAAGTTTTGATTTTCGAATCGACCCCGATTATGACAAAAACGTGATGTACCTCCTTGCCATTTGGTCGATTTTGTCAATATTTTGCTTTTCGTTTTTTTTTTTTGATTCCAATCGATAGTACTGATCCTTACGAGTCCAAAATAGTATAAAATTCCAAAATCAGACATTTCGTCTCCCAGATAATAAAAAAAAATCATCAAAAAAGGTTGACTTTACAAACAAATCGTTTTTGGCCTACAAATTTTTTAATCCATCGATTTTTTAAATGTTTCAATGGCAATTGACAGTAGGGATACGTAAGAATTCGAACAGGTTTTAAATTCCAAAATAAGACATTTGTCGGCCGAGATATTAAAAAAATTATCAAAAAGTTTTGATTTTCGAATCGACCCCGATTATGACAAAAAACGTGATGGGATACGTAAGAATTCGAGCAGGTATTAAATTCCAAAATTGGACATTTGTCGGCCGAGATATTAAAAAAAATCATCAAAAAAGTTTTGATTTTCGAACCGACCCCGATTTTGACAAAAACGTGCCAATTGGTCGATTTTGGTCAATATTTTGATTTTCATTTTCTGATTCCAATCGATAGTACTGATCCTTACGAGTCCAAAATAGTGTAAAATTCCAAAATCGGACATTTCTTGTCCGAGATATTAAAAAAATCATCAAAAAAGGTTGACTTTTCAAACGAATCGTTTTTGGCCAACCAAATTTTTTAACACATCGATTTTTAAAATGTTTTAATGGCAATTGATAGAAGGCATAAAAAAAATCATTAAAAAAGTTTGGATTTTCGAACCGACCCCGATTTTGACAAAAAACGTGCCAATTGGTCGATTTAGGTTAATATTTTGATTTTCATTTTTTTTTTTTGATTCCAATCGATGGTACTATCCTTACGAGTCCAAAATTGTATAAAATTCGAAAATCGAACATTATTTGGCCGAGATATTAAAAAAAAAATCATCAAAAAAGTTTTGATTTTCGAACCGACCCCGATTTTGAAATCGATTTTTTAAATGTTTCAACGGCAATTGACAGTAGGGATACGTAAGAATTCGAACAGGTATTAATTTCCAAAATTGGACATTTGTCGGCCGAGTTATTAAAAAAATTATCAAAAAAGTTTTGATTTTCGAATCGACCCCGATTATGACAAAAACGTGATGTAACTCCTTGCCATTTGGTCGATTTTGTCAATATTTTGCTTTTCGTTTTTTTTTTTTTGATTCCAATCGATGGTACTATCCTTACGAGTCCAAAATTGTATAAAATTCGAAAATCGGACATTATTTGGCCGAGATATTAAAAAAAAATCATCAAAAAAGTTTTGATTTTCGAACCGACCCCGATTTTGAATCCATTTTTTAAATGTTTCAATGGCAATTGACAGTAGGGATACGTAAGAATTCGAACAGGTATTAATTTCCAAAATTGGACATTTGTCGGCCGAGTTATTAAAAAAATTATCAAAAAGTTTTGATTTTCGAATCGACCCCGATTATGACAAAAACGTGATGTAACTCCTTGCCATTTGGTCGATTTTGTCAATATATTGCTTTTCGTTTTTTTTTTTTGATTCCAATCGATGGTACTATCCTAACGAGTCCAAAATTGTATAAAATTCGAAAATCGGACATTATTTGGCCGAGATATTAAAAAAAATCATCAAAAAAGTTTTGATTTTCGAACCGACCCCGATTTTGAATTCGATTTTTAAATGTTTCAATGGCAATTGACAGTAGGGATACGTAAGAATTCGAACAGGTATTAATTTCCAAAATTGGACATTTGTCGGCCGAGTTATTAAAAAAAAATTATCAAAAAAGTTTTGATTTTCGAATCGACCCCGATTATGACAAAAAACGTGATGTAACTCCTTGCCATTTGGTCGATTTTGTCAATATTTTGCTTTTTGTTTTTTTTTTTGATTCCAATCGATAGTACTGATCCTTACGAGTCCAAAATAGTATAAAATTCCAAAATCGGACATTTCTTCTCCCAGATAATAAAAAAAAATCATCAAAAAGGTTGACTTTACAAACAAATCGTTTTTGGCCTACAAATTTTTTAATACATCGATTTTTAAATGTTTCAATGGCAATTGATAGTAGGGATACGTAAGAATTCGAACAGGTATTAAATTCCAAAATTGGACATTTGTCGGCCGAGATATTAAAAAAAAATCATCAAAAAGTTTTGATTTTCGAACCGACCCCGATTTTGACAAAAAAACATGCCAATTGGTCCATTCTGGTCAATATTTTGATTTTCATTTTCTGATTCCAATCGATAGTACTGATCCTTACGAGTCCAAAAATAGTATAAAATTCCAAAAATAAGACATTTCTTGTCCGAGATATTAAAAAAAATCATCAAAAAAGGTTGACTTTACAAACGTATCGTTTTTGGCCAACCAAATTTTTTAACGCATCGATTTTAAAAATGTTTCAATGGCAATTGATAGTAGGGATACATACGAATTCGAAAAAGTATAAAATTCAAAAATTGTACATTTCTTGACAGAGATATAAAAAAATCATCAAAAAAGTTTGGATTTTCGAACCTACCCCGATTATGACAAAAACGTGGTTATTGGTCGATTTCGGTCAATATTTTGATTTTCATTTTTTGATTCCAATCGATGGTACTATCCTTACGAGTCCAAAATTGTATAAAATTCCAAAATCGGACATTATTTGGCCGAGATATTAAAAAAAAAAATCATCAAAAAAGTTTTGATTTTCGAGCCGACCCCGGTTTTGAAATCGATTTTTAAATGTTTCAATGGCAATTGACAGTAGGGATACGTAAGAATTCGAACAGGTATTAAATTCCAAAATAAGACATTTGTCGGCCGAGATATTAAAAATATGATCAAAAAAGTTTTGATTTTCGAATCGACCCCGATTATGACAAAAAACGTGATGTAACTCCTTGCCATTTGGTCGATTTTGTCAATATTTTGCTTTTCGTTTTTTTTTTTTGATTCCAATCGATGGTACTATCCTTACGAGTCCAAAATTGTATAAAATTCCAAAATCGGACATTATTTGGCCGAGATATTAAAAAAAAAAATCATCAAAAAAGTTTTGATTTTCGAGCCGACCCCGGTTTTGAAATCGATTTTTAAATGTTTCAATGGCAATTGACAGTAGGGATACGAAAGAATTCAAACAGGTATTAAATTCCAAAATAAGACATTTGTCGGCCGAGATATTAAAAAAATTATCAAAAAAGTTTTGATTTTCGAATCGACCCCGATTATGACAAAAAACGTGATGTAACTCCTTGCCATTTGGTCGATTTTGTCAATATTTTGCTTTTCGTTTTTTTTTTTTTTTGATTCCAATCGATAGTACTGATCCTTACGAGTCCAAAATAGTATAAAATTCCAAAATCGGACATTTCTTCTCCCCAGATATTAAAAAAATCATCAAAAAGGTTGACTTTACAAACGAATCGTTTTTGGCCAACAAATTTTTTAATCCATCGATTTTTAAATGTTTCAATGGCAATTGATAGTAGGGATACGTAAGAATTCGAACAAGTATTAAATTCCAAAATTGGACATTTGTCGGCCGAGATATTAAAAAAAATCATCAAAAAAGATTTGATTTTCGAACCGACCCCGATTTTGACAAAAAACGTGCCAATTGGTCGATTTTGGTCAATAATTTAATTTTCATTTTCTGATTCCAATCGATGGTACTGATCCTTACGAGTCCAAAATAGTATAAAATTCAAAATCGGACATTTCTTGTCCGAGATATTAAAAAAAATCATCAAAACAGGTTGACTTTACAAACGAATCGTTTTTGGCCAACAAATTTTTTAATCCATCGATTTTTTAAATGTTTCAATGGCAATTGATAGTAGGGATACGTAAGAATTCGAACAGGTATTAAATTCCAAAATTGGACATTTGTCGGCCGAGATATTAAAAATCATCAAAAAAGTTTTGATTTTCGAACCGACCCCGATTTTGACAAAAACATGCCAATTGGTCGATTTTGGTCAATATTTTGATTTTCATTTTCTGATTCCAATCGATAGTACTGATCCTTACGAGTCCAAAATAGTATAAAATTCCAAAATAAGACATTTCTTGTCCGGAGATATTAAAAAAAATCATCAAAAAGGTTGACTTTACAAACGTATCGTTTTTGGCCAACCAAATTTTTTAACGCATCGATTTTTAAAATGTTTCAATGGCAATTGATAGTAGGGGATACATACGAATTCGAAAAAGTATAAAATTCAAAAATTGTACATTTCTTGGCAGAGATATAAAAAAATCATCAAAAAGTTTGGATTTTCGAACCGACCCCGATTATGACAAAAAACGTGGTTATTGGTCGATTTTGGTCAATATTTTGATTTTCGTTTTTTTTTTGATTCCAATCGATGGTACTATCCTTACGAGTCCAAAATTGTATAAAATTCCAAAATCGGACATTATTTGGCCGAGATATTAAAAAAAATCATCAAAAAGTTTTGATTTTCGAGCCGACCCCGGTTTTGAAATCGATTTTTAAATGTTTCAATGGCAATTGACAGTAGGGATACGTAAGAATTCAAACAGGTATTAAATTCCAAAATAAGACATTTGTCGGCCGAGATATTAAAAAAATTATCAAAAAGTTTTGATTTTCGAATCGACCCCCGATTATGACAAAAAAACGTGATGGGATACGTAAGAATTCGAGCAGGTATTAAATTCCAAAATTGGACATTTGTCGGCCGAGATATTAAAAAAAATCATCAAAAAAGTTTTGACTTTTCGGACCGACCCCGATTTTGACAAAAAACGTGCCAATTGGTCGATTTTGGTCAATATTTTGATTTTCATTTTCTGATTCCAATCGATAGTACTGATCCTTACGAGTCCAAAATAGTGTAAAATTCCAAAATCGGACATTTCGTGTCCGAGATATTAAAAAAAATCATCAAAAAAGGTTGACTTTTCAAACGAATCGTTTTTGGCCAACCAAATTTTTTTAACACATCGATTTTTAAAAATGTTTTAATGGCAATTGATAGAAGGCATAAAAATCATTAAAAAGTTTGGATTTTCGAACCGACCCCGATTTTGACAAAAAAACGTGCCAATTGGTCGATTTAGGTTAATATTTTTGATTTTCTTATTTTTTTTTTTTTTTGATTCCAATCGATGGTACTATCCTTACGAGTCAAAAATTGTATAAAATTCGAAACTCGGGACATTTGGCCGAGATATTAAAAAAATCATCAAAAAGGTTTGATTTTCCGACCGAACGGACCCCCAGTTTTTGAAATCGATTTTTTAAAATGTTTCAATGGCAATTGACAGTAGGGATACGTAAGAATTCGAACAGGTATTAATTTCCAAAATTGGACATTTGTCGGCCGAGTTATTAAAAAAATTATCAAAAAAGTTTTGATTTTCGAATCGACCCCGATTGTGACAAAAAACGTGATGTAACCTTGCCATTTGGTCGATTTTGGTCAATATTTTGCTTTTTTTTTTTTTTTTTTTGATTCCAATCGATAGTACTGATCCTTACGAGTCCAAAATAGTATAAAATTCCAAAATCGGACATTTCTTCTCCCAGATATTAAAAAAATCACAAAAAAGGTTGACTTTAAACAAACAATCGTTTTAGGCCAACAAATTTTTTAATCCATCGATTTTTTAAATGTTTCAATGGCAATTGATAGTAGGGATACTAAGAATTCGAAATGGATATGAAATTCCAAAATTGGACATTTGTCGGCCGAGATATTAAAAAAATCATCAAAAGGATGTTTTGATTTTCGAACTGACCACTGATTTTGACTAAAAAACGCAGCATGCCAATTGGTCCATTTTGCTCAATATTTTGATTTTCATTCTGATTCCAATCAATAGTAGTGATCCTTACGAGTCCAAAATAGTATAAAATTCCAAAATAAGATATTCTCTTGGTCCGAGATATTAAAAAAAAAAAAATCATCAAAAAGGTTGACTTTACAAACGGCGTATCCGTTTTGACCAACCAAATTTTAACCCCCTCGATTACAAATGTTTCCAATAGCAATTGATAGTAGATACGTAAGAATTTCGAAAAAGTAGCAAATTCAAAAATTATTTACATTTGCTTGGCAGAGGTATAAAAAAATCATCAAAAAAGTTTGGATTTTC
>JAEIGF010000228.1:0-91357 GCA_018903485.1 Drosophila littoralis | reverse complement strand
TTAAGATGGAATAGCCGGGTGAGACTATTTGGCTTTGACTAGCTCACCTAGGCTGCAATGCCAAATTGACAGATCTCCTGGTATCTGAGAAGTGTTTTTGTAAAGCAGTTTTGCCTTCCAGGTCAGGCTGCATGTTTTCAGACTAAATAGTCGGGTGAGACTATTTGGCTTTGAATAGCTCCCCTAGGCTGCAAAAGCCAGATTGGCAGGGCTCCAGGTATATGAGACAAATTTTGGTGAAGCAGTTTTGACTTCCAGGTGAGCCTGTATGTTTTAAGACCAAATATTCGGGTGAGACTATTTGGCTTTGACTAGCTTCCCTAGCCTGCAAAAGCCAGATTGGCAGGGCTCCTGGTATCTGAGACAAATATAGGTAAAGCAGTTTTTACGTCCAGGTGAGGATGTATGTTTTACGACTAAAAAGTCGGGTGAGACTATTTGGCTTTGACTAGCTCCCCTAGGCTGCAAAAGCCAGATTGGCAGAGCTCCAGGTATATGAGACAAATTTTGGTGAAGCAGTTTTGACTTCCAGGTGAGGCTGTATGTTTTAAGACTAAATAGTCGGGTGAGACTGGCATCTGAAACAAGTTTAGGTAAAGCAATTTTGGCGGCCAGATGGGGCTGTATTTTTTAAGATTAAGTAGTCTAGTAAGACTATTGGGCTTTGACTTGCTCCCCTAGGCTGCAATGCCAAATTGGCAGGGCTCCTGGTATCAGAGACAAGTTTTGGTAAAGAAATTTTGACGGACAGGTGAGGCTGTTTGTTTTAAGATGTAATTGTTGGGTGAGACCGTTTTGGCTTTGACTTATTCCCCTAGGCTGCAAATGTCAGATTGGCAGGGCTCCTGGTATCTGAGTCAAGTTTTGGTAAAGCACTTTTGACTTCCAGGTGAGGCTGTGTGTCTTCAGACTAAATAGTCGGGTGAGACTATTTGGCTTTGACTAGCTCCCCAGGCTGCAAATGCCAGATTGGCAATACTCCTGGTATCTGAGACAAATTTCGGTAAAGCAGTTTTGACTTCCAGTTAAAGCTGTATGTTTTATGATAAAATAGTCTGGTGAGACTATTTGGCTTCGACCTGCTTCCCTAGACTGCAATGCCAAATTGGCACGGCTCCTGGTATCTGAGACAAGTTTTGGTGAAGCAGTTTTGGCGGCCAGATGGGGCTGTATGTTTCAAGATGGAAAAGTTGGGTGAGAGTGTTTGACTTTGACTTGTTCCCGTGGGCTTCAAATGCCAGAATGGCAGGGCTCCTGGTATCTGAGACAAATTTTGGTAAAGCAGATTTGACTTCCAGGTGCGGCTGTATGTTTTAAGACTAAATAGTCGGGTGAGACAATTTGGCTGTAACTAGACCGCCTAGGCTGCACATGCCCGATTGGCAGGGCTCCTGGCATCTGAGACAAGTTTTGGTAGAGCAATTTTGGCGGCCAGATGGGGCTGCATGTTTTTAGACTAATCAGTCGAGTGAGACTATTTGGCTTTGACCAGCTCCCCTTGACTGCAACTGCAAATTGGCAGGGCTCCTGGTATCTGAGTCAAGTTTTGGTAAAGAAATTTTGGCGGCCAGATGGGGCTGTATGTTTTAAGAAGTAATTGTCGGGAGAGACCGTTATGGCTTTGACGTGCTCCCCTAGGCTGCAAATGCCAGATTGGCAGGGCTCCTGGTATCTGAGTCAAGTTTTGGTAAAGCACTTTTGACTTCCAGGTGAGGCTGTATGTTTTAAGACTAAATAGTCGGGTGAGACTATTTGGCTTTGACTAGCTCCCCAGGCTGCAAATGCCAGATTGGCAATGCTCCTGGCATCTGAAACAAGTTTAGGTAAAGCAATTTTGGCGGCCAGATGGGGCTGTATTTTTTAAGATAAAATAGTCTGGTGAGACTATTTGGCTTTGTCCTGCTCCCCTAGGCTGCAATGCCAAATTGGCAGGGCTCCTGGTATCTGAGACAAGTTTAGGTGAAGCAGTTTTGACTTCCTGGTGAGGCTGTGTGTCTTCAGACTAAATAGTCGGGTGAGACTATTTGGCTTTGACTAGCTCCCCAGGCTGCAAATGCCAGATTGGCAATGCTCCTGGCATCTGAAACAAGTTTAGGTAAAGCAATTTTGGCGGCCAGATGGGGCTGTATTTTTTAAGATTAAATAGTCTAGTAAGACTATTTGGCTTTGACTATCTCCCCAAGGCTGCAAATGCCAGATTGGCAGGGCTCCAGGCATCTGAGACAAGTTTTGGCAAAGAAATTTTGGCGGCCAGATGGGGCTGTATGTTTTAAGAAGTAATTGTCGGGAGAGACCGTTATGGCTTTGACGTGCTCCCCTAGGCTGCAAATGCCAGATTGGCAGGGCTCCTGGTATCTGAGTCAAGTTTTGGTAAAGCATTTTTGACTTCCAGGTGAGGCTGTATGTTTTAAGACTAAATAGTCGGGTAAGACTATTTGGCTTTGACTAGCTCCTATAGGCTGCAAATGCCAGATTATCGTGGCTCCTGGTATCTGAGACAAATTTTGGTAAAGCAGTTTTGACTTCCAGTTAAGGCTGTATGTTTTATGATAAAATAGTCTGGTGAGACTATTTGGCTTCGACCTGCTTCCCTAGGCTGCAAATGCCAGATTATGGGGGCTCCTGGTATCTGAGTCAAGTTTTGGCGAAGCAGTTTTGACTTCCAGATGAGGCTGTATGTTAAAGATTAAATACTCTGGTGAGACTATTTGGCTTTGACCTGCTCCCCTAGGTTGCAATGCCAAATTGGCGGGGCTCCTGGTATCTGAGACAAGTTTTGGTAAAACAGTTTTAACTTCCAGGTGAGGCTGTATGTTTTAAGACTAAATAGTCGGGGAGACTATTTTGATTTAACTAGCTCCCCAAGGCTGCACATTTCCGATTGGCAGGGCTCCTGGCATCTGAGACAAGTTTTGGTAAAGCAATTTTGGCGGCCAGATGGGGTTGTATGTTTTAAGATGTAATTGTCGGGTGAGACCGTTTTGGCTTTGAATTATTCCCCTGGAAATGTCAGATTGGCGAGACTGTTTGGCTTTGACTTGCACCACTAGGCCGCACATGCCGAATCGGCAGAGCTTCTGGTATCTGAGACAAGTTTTGGTAATAAAACGGTTTGACGGCCAGGTAAGGCTGTATGTTTTAAGATTAAGTAGTCGGGTGAGACTATTTGGCTTTAACTAGCTCCCCTGAGACAAGTTTTGGTGAAGCAATTTTGACCGCCGTATGGGGCTGTATGTTTTAAGATGGAATAGTCGGGTGAGACTGTTTGGCTTTGTTTTGTTCCCCTAGGGTGCAAATGACAAGTTGGCGAGCTTCTGGTATCTGAGACAAGTTTTGGTAATAAAACGGTTTGACGGCCAGGTAAGGCTGTATGTTTTAAGATTAAGTAGTCGGGTGAGACTATTTGGCTTTGACTAGCTCCCCAAGGCTGCACTTGCCAAATTGGCAGGGCTCCTGGCATCTGAGACAAGTTTTGGTAAAGAAATTTTGGCGGCCAGATGGGGCTGTATGTTTTGAGATGTAACTGTCGGGAGAGACCGTTATGGCTTTGACTTGCTCCCCTAGGCTGCAAATGCCAGATTGGCAGGGCTCTTGGTATCTGAGTCAAGTTTTGGTAAAGCACTTTTGACTTCCAGGTGAGGCTGTGTGTCTTCAGATTAAGTAGTCGGGTGAGACTATTTGGCTTTGACTAGCTCCCCAGGCTGCAAATGCCAGATTGGCAGTTTTGACTTCCAGTTAAGACTGTATATTTTATGAAAAAATAGTCTGGTGAGACTATTTGGCTTCGACCTGCTTCCCTAGGCTGCCAAAGCCAGATTGGCGGGGCTCCTGGTATCGGAGACAAGTTTTGGTAAAGCAGTTTTAACGGCCAGGTGAAGCTGTATATTTTAAGACTAAATAGTCGGGTGGGACTATTTGGTTTTAGCTAACTCCACTAGGCTGCACATGCCCGATTGGCAGGGTTCCTGGCATCTGAGACAAGTTTGGAAACGCAATTTAAGCGGCCAGATGGGGCTCTATGTTTTAAGATGGAATACTCGGGTGAGACTGTTTGGCTTTGTTTTGTTCCCCTAGGCTGCAAATGCCAAATTGGCGGGACTGTTTGGCTTTGACTTGCTCCCCTCGGCTGCAAATGACAGATTGGCAGGGGTCCTGGTATCTTAGTCAAGTTTTGTCAAAGCAGTTTTGACGGCCAGGTAAGGCTGTATGTTTTAAGACTAAATGGTCAAGTGAGACTATTTGGCTTTGACCTGCTGCCCTAGGCTGCAAATGCCAGATTGGCAGGGCTCCTGGTATCTGAGACAAGTTTTGGGTAAGCAGTTTTGACTTCCAATTGAGGCTATATGTTAAATATTAAATAGTCGGGTGAGACTATTTGGTTTTAACTAACTCCCCAAGGCTGCACATGCCAAATTGGCAGGGCTCTTGGTATCTGAGACAAGTTTTGGTAAAGCAGATTTGACTTCCAGGTGAGGCTGTATGTTTTAAGACTAAATAGTCGGGTGAGACAATTTGGCTTTAACTAGCCCGCCTAGGCTGCACATGCCCGATTTTCAGGGCTCCTGGCATCTGAAACAAGTTTAGGTAAAGCAATTTTGGCGGCCAGATGGGGCTGTATTTTTTAAGATTAAATAGTCTAGTAAGACTATTTGGCTTTGACTTGCTCCCCTAGGCTGCAATGCCAAATTGGCAGGGCTCCTGGTATCAGAGACAAGTTTTGGTAAAGAAATTTTGACGGCCAGGTGAGGCTGTTTGTTTTAAGATGTAATTGTTGGGTGGGACCGTTTTGGCTTTGACTTATTCCCCTAGGCTGCAAATGTCAGATTGGCTCGGCTCCTGGTATCTTAGTCAAGTTTTGGTAAAGCAGTTTTGACGTCCAGGTGAGGCTGTGTGTTTTAAGACTTAATAGTCGGGTGAGACTATTTGGCTTTGAGTAGCTCCCCTAGGCTGCAAATGACAGATTATCGGGGCTCCTGGTATCTGAGACAAGTTTTGCTAAAGCAATTTTGGCGGCCAGATGGGGCTGTTTGTTTTAAGATGGAAAAGTCGGGTGAGACTGTTTGGCTTTGACTTGTTCCCCTAGGCTGCAAATGAAATATTGGCGGGGCTCCTGGTATCTGAGACAAGTTTTGGGAAAGCAGATTTGACTTCCAGGTGAGGCTGTATGTTTTAAGACTAAATAGTCGGGTGAGACAATTTGGCTTTAACTAGCCCGCCTAGGCTGCACATGCCCGATTTTCAGGGCTCCTGGCATCTGAAACAAGTTTAGGTAAAGCAATTTTGGCGGCCAGATGGGGCTGTATTTTTTAAGATTAAATAGTCTAGTAAGACTATTTGGCTTTGACTTGCTCCCCTAGGCTGCAATGCCAAATTGGCAGGGCTCCTGGTATCAGAGAAAAGTTTTGGTAATAAAACGGTTTGACGGCCAGGTGAGGCTGTTTGTTTTGAGATGTAATTGCTGGGTGAGACCGTTTTGGCTTTGACTTATTCCCCTAGGCTGCAAATATCAGATTGGCTGGGCTCCTGGTATCTTTGTCAAGTTTTGGTAAAGCAGTTTTGACTTCCAGGTGAGGCTGTATGTTTTAAGACTTAATAGTCGGGTGAGACTATTTGGCTTTGAGTAGCTCCCCTAGGCTGCAAACGACAGATTATCGGGGCTCCTGGTATCTGAGACAAGTTTTGCTAAAGCAATTTTGGCGGCCAGATGGGGCTGTTTGTTTTAAGATGGAAAAGTCGAGTGAGACTGTTTGGCTTTGACTTGTTCCCCTAGGCTGCAAATGAAATATTGGCGGGGCTCCTGGTATCTGAGACAAGTTTTAGTAAAGCAGATTTGACTTCCAGGTAAGGCTGTATGTTTTAAGACTAAATAGTCGGGTGAGACAATTTGGCTTTAACTAGCCCGCCTAGGCTGCACATGCCCGATTTTCAGGGCTCCTGGCATCTGAAACAAGTTTAGGTAAAGCAATTTTGGCGGCCAGATGGGGCTGTATTTTTTAAGATTAAATAGTCTAGTAAGACTATTTGGCTTTGACTTGCTCCCCTAGGTTGCAATGCCAAATTGGCAGGGCTCCTGGTATCAGAGACCATTTTTGGTAAAGAAATTTTGACGGCCAGGTGAGGCTGTTTGTTATACCCTTGCAGAGGGTATTATAATTTTGCCGTGAAATGTGTAACGCATAGAAGGAGACATCTCCGACCCCATAAAGTATATATATTCTTGATCAGCATCAACAGCCGAGTCGATATAGCCATGTCCGTCTGTCCGTCTGTCCGTCTGTCTGTTTCTATGCGAACTAGTCCCTCAGTTTTAAAGCTATCTTAATGAAACTTTGCAGAAGTCCCTATTTCTGTTGC
The DNA here is from genome assembly GCA_018903485.1 of Drosophila littoralis. Classification (NCBI taxonomy): domain Eukaryota; kingdom Metazoa; phylum Arthropoda; class Insecta; order Diptera; family Drosophilidae; genus Drosophila; species Drosophila littoralis. The sequence continues at coordinate 85,003 of JAEIGF010000228.1, read as the reverse complement.
GCGCAGCACATATGTCAAAACCAGCTGGATCGGACCACTATATCATATAGCTGCCATAGGAACGATCGGTCGAAAATTAAGTTTTTGTAAGAAAAAACATGTTGTTTATCAAGATATCTTGACCAAACTCGACATTTATTAGTTTTACTATGCTCCTCATATATATGCAAAATTCTATTAAGATCGGACCGCAATATCATATAGCCGCCATAGGAACGATCGGTCGAAAATTAAGTTTTTGTATGAAAAAACATTTTGTTTGTCAAGATATCTTGACCAAACTCGGCATTTATTAGTTTTACTAAGCTCCTCATATATATGCAAAATCCTATTAAGATCGGACAACTATATCATATAGCTGCCATAGGAACGATCGGTCGAAAATTAAGTTTTTGTATGAAAAAACATTTTGTTTGTCAAGATATCTTGACCAAACTCGGCATTTATTAGTTCTACTAAGCTCCTCATATATATGCAAAATCCTATTAAGATCGGACAACTATATCATATAGCTGCCATAGGAACGATCGGTCGAAAATTAAGTTTTTGTATGAAAAAACCTTTTGTTTATCAAGATATCTTGACCAAACTCGACATTTATTAGTTTTACTATGCTCCTCATATATATGCAATATTCTATTAAGATCGGACCACTATGTCATATAGCCGCCATAGGAACGATCGGTCGAAAATTAAGTTTTTGTATGAAAAAACATTTTGTTTGTCAAGATATCTTGACCAAACTCGGCATTTATTAGTTTTACTAAGCTCGTCATATATATGCAAAATCCTATTAAGATCGGACCACTATATCATATAGCTGCCATAGGAACGATCGATCGAAAATTAAGTTTTTGTATGAAAAAACATTTTGTTTTTCAAGAAATCTTAACCAACCTCGGCATTTATTAGTTTTACTATGCTCCTCATATATATGCAAAATCCTATTAAGATCGGACCACTATATCATATTATTAAGTTTTTGTATGGAGAATTTTTTGTTTTTCATGATTTTGCGATTAAACACGGCATTTAAAGATTTCACTATGCTTCCTTCATTTTTGCTAAATCTTATTTACATCGGTTTTTGATTAAAAGCCTTTTTTTTTGTTTATCAATATACCTTGACCAAACTCGGCCTTAACCATTTTCTCGGCATTAAAAGGTTGGGTCTGCAAGGGTATTAGATCTTCGGCATGCCGAAGATAGCCCTTCTTTCTCGTTATACCCTTGCAGAGGGTATTATAATTTTGTCGTGAAATGTGTAACGCATAGAAGGAGACATCTCCGACCCCATAAAGTATATATATTCTTGATCAGCATCAACAGCCGAGTCGATATAGCCATGTCCGTCTGTCCGTCTGTCTGTTTCTATGCGAACTAGTCCCTCAGTTTTAAAGCTATCTTAATGAAACTTTGCAGAAGTTCCTATTTCTGTTGCACGCAGCACATATGTCAAAACCAGCTGGATCGGACCACTATATCATATAGCTGCCATAGGAACGATCGGTCGAAAATTAAGTTTTTGTATGAAAAATCATTTTGTTTTCAAGATATCTTGACCAAACTCGGCATTTATTAGTTTTACTATGCTCCTCATATATATGCAAAATCCTATTAAGATCTGACCACTATATCATATAGCTGCCATAGGAACGATCGGTCGAAAATTTAATTCTTGTATGAAAAAACATTTTGTTTATCAAGATATCTTGACCAAACTCGGCATTTGTTAGTTTTACTATGCTCCCCATATATATGCAAAATCCTATTAAGATCGGACCACTATATCATATAGCTGCCATAGGTACGATCTGTCGAAAAGTAGGATCTTGTATGAAAAACAAAATGTTTTTCAAGATATCTTGACCAAACTCGGCATATATTAGTTTTACTAAGCTCCTCATATATATGCAAAATCCTATTAAGATCGGACCCCTATATCATATAGCTGCCACAGGAACGATCGGTCGAAAATTAAGTTTTTGTATGGATCACTTTTTGATTTTCATGATTTTTCGATTAAACACGGCATTTAAAGATTACACTATGCTCCCTTCATTTTTGCAAAATCTTATTTACATCGGACTACTATATCATATAGCTGCCATAGGAACGATCGGTCGAAAACTAGGTTTTTGATTAAAAGCCTTTTTTTGTGTTTATCAAGATACCTTGACCAAACTCGGCCTTAACCATTTTCTCGGCATTAAAAGGTTGGGTCTGCAAGGGTATTAGATCTTCGGCATGCCAAAGATAGCCCTTCTTCCTCGTATTAAGATGTAGTTGTTGGGTGAGACCGTTTTGGCTTTAACTAGCTCCCCTAGGCTGCACATGTCCGATTGGCAGGGCTCCTAGCATCTGAGACAAATTTTGGTAAAGCAATTTTGGCGGCCAGATGGGGTTGTATGTTTTAAGATGGAAGAGTCGGGTGAGACTGTTTGGCTTTGTTTTGTTCCCCTAGGCTGCAAATACCAGAATGGCAATGCTCCTGGTATCTGAGACAAATTTTGGTAAAGCAGTTTGGACGGCCAGGTAAGGCTGTATGTTTTAAGACTAAATAGTCTGGTGAGACTATTTGGCTTTGACCTGCTCCCCTAGGCTGCAATGCCAAATTGGCAGGGCTCCTGGTGTCTGAGACAAGTTTTGGTAAAGCAGTTTTGACTTCCAGGTGAGGCTGTATGTTCCAAGAATAAATAGTCGGGTGAGACTGTTTGGCTTTGACTTGTTCCCCTAGGCTGCAAATGCCAGATTGGCGGAGCTCCTGGTATCTGAGACAAATTGTGGTAAAGCAGATTTGACTTCCAGGTGCGGCTGTATGTTTTAAGACTAAATAGTCGGGTGAGACAATTTGGCCTTAACTAGCCCGTCTAGGCTGCACATGCCCGATTGGCAGGGTTCCTGGCATCTGAGACAAGTTTGGAAACGCAATTTAAGCGGCCAGATGGGGCTGTATGTTTTAAGATGGAATACTCGGGTGAGACTGTTTGGCTTTGTTTTGTTTCCCTAGGCAGCAAATGCCAAATTGGCGGGAATGTTTGGCTTTGACTTGCTCCCCTCGGCTGCAAATGACAGATTGGCAGGGGTCCTGGTATCTAAGTCAAGTTTTGCCAAAGCAGTTTTGACGGCCAGCTAAGGCTGTATGTTTTAAGACTAAATGGTCAAGTGAGACTATTTGGCTTTGACCTGCTGCCCTAGGCTGCAAATGCCAGATTGGCAGGGCTCCTGGTATCTGAGACAAGTTTTGGGTAAGCAGTTTTGACTTCCAATTGAGGCTATATGTTAAATATTAAAAAGTCGGGTGAGACTATTTGGTTTTAACTAACTCCCCTAGGCTGCACATGCCAAATTGGCAGGGCTCCTGGTATCTGAGACAAGTTTTGGTAAAGCAGATTTGACCTCCAGGTGAGGCTGTATGTTTTAAGACTAAATAGTCGGGTGAGACAATTTGGCTTTAACTAGCCCGCCTAGGCTGCAAATGCTAGATTATCGTGGCTCCTGGTATCTGAGTCAAGTTTTTGTAAAGCAGTTTTGACTTCCAGTTAAGGCTGTATGTTTTATGATAAAATAGTCTGGGGAGACTATTTGGCTTTGACTTGCTCCCCTAGGCTGCAATGCCAAATTGGCAGGGCTCCTGGTGTCTGAGACAAGTTTTGGTAAAGCAGATTTGACTTTTTGGCTTTGACTAGCTCCTATAGGCTGCAAATGCCAGATTATCGTGGCTCCTGGTATCTGAGACAAGTTTGTCTAAAGCAATTTTTGCGGCTTGATGGGGCTGTATGTTTTAAGATAGAAAAGTTAGGGGAGACTGTTTGGCTTTGACTTGTTCCACTAGGCCGCAAATGCTAGATCGGCAGGGCTCCTGGTATCTGAGGCAAGTTTTGGTAAAGCATATTTGACCTCAAGGTGAGGCTGTATGTTTTAAGACTTAATAGTCGGGAGAGACTATTTGGCTTTGACTAGCTCCCCTAGGCTGCAATAGCCAGATTGGCAGGGCTCCTGGTATCGGAGACAAGTTTTGGTAAAGCAGTTTTAACGGCCAGGTGGAGCTATATATTTTAAGACTAAATAGTCGAGTGGGACTGTTTGGTTTTAGCTAACTCCCCTAGGCTGCACATACCCGATTAACAGGGCTCCTAGCATCTGAGACAAATTTTGGTAATGCAATTTTGGCGGCCAGATGGGGCTGTATTTTTTAAGATTAAATAGTCAAGTAAGACTATTTGGCTTTGACTTGCTCCCCTAGGCTGCAATGCCAGATTGGCAGGGCTCCTGGTATCAGAGACAAGTTTTGGTAAAGAAATTTCGACGGCCAGGTGAGGCTGTATGTTTTAAGACTAAATAGTCGGGTGAGACAATTTGGCTTTAACTAGCCCGCCTAGGCTGCAAATGCTAGATTATCGTGGCTCCTGGTATCTGAGTCAAGTTTTTGTAAAGCAGTTTTGACTTCCAGTTAAGGCTGTATGTTTTATGATAAAATAGTCTGGGGAGACTATTTGGCTTTGACTTGCTCCCCCTAGGCTGCAATGCCAAATTGACAGGGCTCCTGGTATCAGAGACAAGTTTTGGTAAAGAAATTTTGACGGCCAGGTGAGGCTGTTTGTTTTAAGATGTAATTGTTGGGTGAGACCGTTTTAGCTTTGACTTATTCCCCTAGGCTGCAAATGTCAGATTGGCTGGGCTCCTGGTATCTTAGTCAGGTTTTGGTAAAGCAGTGTTGACTTCCAGGTGAGGCTGTATGTTTTAAGACTTAATAGTCGGGTGAGACTATTTGGCTTTGAGTACCTCCCCTAGGCTGCAAATGACAGATTATCGGGGCTCCTGGTATCTGAGACAAGTTTTGCTAAAGCAATTTTGGCGGCCAGATGGGGCTGTATGTTTTAAGATGGAAAAGTCGGGTGAGACTGTTTGGCTTTGACTTGTTCCCCTAGGCTGCAAATGAAAGATTGGCGGGGCTCCTGGTATCTGAGACAAGTTTTGGTGAAGCAGTTTTGACTTCCAGGTGAGGCTGTATGTTTTAAGACTAAATATTCGGGTGAGACTATTTGGCTTTAACTAGCTCCCCTAGGCTGCACATGTCCGATTCGCAGGGCTCCTAGCATCTGAGACAAATTTTGGTAATGCAATTTTGGCGGCCAGATGGGGCTGTATTTTTTAAGATTAAATAGTCTAGTAAGACTATTTGGCTTTGACTTGCTCCCCTAGGCTGCAATGCCAGATTGGCAGGGCTCCTGGTATCAGAGACAAGTTTTGGTAAAGAAATTTCGACGGCCAGGTGAGGCTGTATGTTTTAAGACTTAATAGTCGGGTGAGACAATTTGGCTTTAACTAGCTCCCTTAGGCTGCACATGTCCGATTGGCAGGCCTCCTAGCATCTGAGACAAATTTTGGTAATGCAATTTTGGGGGCCTGATGGGGTTGTATATTTTAAGATGGAAGAGTCGGGTGAGACTGTTTGGCTTTTTTTTGTTCCCCTAGGCTGTAAATGCCAGATTGTCAGGGCTCCTGGTATCTGAGACAAGTTTTGGGTAAGTAGTTTTGACTTTCCGGTGAGGCTGTATGTTTTCAGACTAAATAGTCGGGTGAGACTATTTGGCTTTGACTAGCTCCCCTAGGCTGCAAATGCCAGATTGGCAATGCTCCTGGTATCTGAGACAAATTTTGGTAAAGCAGTTTTTACGGCCAGGTAAGGCTGTATGTTTTTAGACTAAATAGTCTGGTGAGACTATTTGGCTTTGACCTGCTCCCCTAGGCTGCAATGCCAAATTGGCAGGGCTCCTGGTGTCTGAGACAAGTTTTGGTAAAGCAGATTTGACTTTTTGGCTTTGACTAGCTCCTATAGGCTGCAAATGCCAGATTATCGTGGCTCCTGGTATCTGAGACAAATTTGTCTAAAGCAATTTTTGCGGCTTGATGGGGCTGTATGTTTTAAGATAGAAAAGTTAGGGGAGACTGTTTGGCTTTGACTTGTTCCCCTAGGCCGCAAATGCCAGATCGGCAGGGCTCCTGGTATCTGAGGCAAGTTTTGGTAAAGCATATTTGACCTCAAGGTGAGGCTGTATGTTTTAAGACTTAATAGTCGGGAGAGACTATTTGGCTTTGACTAGCTCCCCTAGGCTGCAATAGCCAGATTGGCAGGGCTCCTGGTATCGGAGACAAGTTTTGGTAAAGCAGTTTTAACGGCCAGGTGAAGCTATATATTTTAAGACTAAATAGTCGAGTGGGACTGTTTGGTTTTAGCTAACTCCCCTAGGCTGCACATACCCGATTAACAGGGTTCCTGGCATCTGAGACAAATTTTGGTAAAGCAATTTTGGCGGCTAGATGGGGCTGTATGTTTTAAGATGGAAGAGTCGGGTGAGACTGTTTGGCTTTGTTTTGTTCCCTTAGGCTGCAAATGCCAGATTGCCAGGGCTCCTGGTATCTGAGACAAGTTTTGGGTAAGTAGTTTTGACTTTCCGGTGAGGCTGTATGTTTTCAGACTAAATAGTCGGGTGAGACTATTTGGCTTTGACTACCTCCCCTAGGCTGCACATGTCCGATTCGCAGGGCTCCTAGCATCTGAGACAAGTTTTGGTAATGCAATTTTGGCGGCCAGATTGGGCTGTATGTTTTAAGACTAAATAGTCTAGTAAGACTATTTGGCTTTGACTTGCTTGGCAGGGCTCCTGGTATCAGAGACAAGTTTTGGTAAAGCAGATTTGACTTCCAGGTGAGGCTGTATGTTTTAAGACTAAATAGTCGGGTGAGACAATTTGGCTTTAACTACCCCGCCTAGGCTGCACATGCCCGATTGGCAGGGCTTCTGGCATCTGAAACAAGTTTAGGTAAAGCAATTTTGGCGGCCAGATGGGGCTGTATTTTTTAAGACTAAATAGTCTAGTGAGACTATTTGGCTTTGACTTGCTCCCCTAGGCTGCAATGCCAAATTGGCAGGGCTCCTGGTATCAGAGACAGGTTTTGGTAAAGAAATTTTGACGGCCAGGTGAGGCTGTTTGTTTTAAGATGTAATTGTTGGGTGAGACCGTTTTTGCTTTGACTTATTCCCCTAGGCTGCAAATGCCAGATTGGCAATGCTCCTGGTATCTGAGACAAGTTTTGGTAATGCAATTTTGGCGGCCAGATTGGGCTGTATGTTTTAAGACTAATAAGTCTAGTAAGACTATTTGGCTTTGACTTGCTCCCCTAGGCTGCAATGCCAAATTGGCAGGGCTCCTGGTATCAGAGACAAGTTTTGGTAAAGCTGATTTGACTTCCAGGTGAGGCTGTATGTTTTAAGACTAAATATTCGGGTGAGACTATTTGGCTTTTACTGGCTCCCCTAGGCTGCACATGTCCGATTGGCAGGGCTCCTGGTATCTGAGACAAGTTTTGGGTAAGTAGTTTTGACTTTCCGGTGAGGCTGTATGTTTTCAGACTAAATAGTCGGGTGAGACTATTTGGCTTTGACTACCTCCCCTAGGCTGCAAATGCCAGATTGGCAATGCTCCTGGTATCTGAGACAAATTTTGGTAAAGCAGTTTTGACGGCCAGGTAAGGCTGTATGTTTTAAGACTAAATAGTCTGGTGAGACTATTTGGCTTTGACCTTCTCCCCTAGGCTGCAATGCCAAATTGGCGGGGCTCCTGGTGTCTGAGACAAGTTTTGGTAAAGCTGATTTGACTTCCAGGTGAGGCTGTATGTTTTAAGACTAAATAGTCGGGTGAGACAATTTGGCTTTAACTAGCCCGCCTAGGCTGCACATGCCCGATTGGCAGGGCTCCTGGCATCTGAGACAAGTTTTGGTAAAGCAGTTTTGACGGCCAGGTAAGGCTGTATGTTTTAAGACTAAATAGTCTGGTGAGACTATTTGGCTTTGACCTGCTCCCCTAGGCTGCAATGCCAAATTGGCAGGGCTCCTGGTATCTGAGACAAATTTAGGGGAAGCAGTTTTGACTTCCAGTTAAGGCTGTATGTTTTATGATAAAATAGTCTGGTGAGACTATTTGGCTTTGACCTGCTCCCCTAGGCTGCAATGCCAAATTGGCAGGGCTCCTGGTATCTGAGACAAATTTAGGGGAAGCAGTTTTGACTTCCAGTTAAGGCTGTATGTTTTATGATAAAATAGTCTGGTGAGACTGTTTGGCTTTGAGTAGCTTCCCTAGGCTGCAATGCCAAATTGGCAGGGCTCCTGGTATCTGAGACAAGTTTTGGTGAAGCAGTTTTGACGTCCAGGTGAGGCTGTATGTTTTAAGACTAAATAGTCGGGTGAGACTATTTGGCTTTGACTAGCTCTCCTATAGGCTGCAAATGCCAGATTATCGTGGCTCCTGGTATCTGAGACAAGTTTTGCTAAAGCAATTTTTGCGGCTTGATGGGGCTGTATGTTTTAAGATAGAAAAGTTGGGGGAGACTGTTTGGCTTTGACTTGTTCCCCTAGGCTGCAAATGCCAGATCGGCAGGGCTCCTGGTATCTGAGGCAAGTTTTGGTAAAGCAGATTTGGCCTCAAGGTGAGGCTGTATGTTTTAAGACTAATTAGTCGGGTGAGACTATTTGGCTTTGACTAGCTCCTATAGGCTGCAAATGCCAGATTATCGTGGCTCCTGGTATCTGAGACAAGTTTTGCTAAAGCAATTTTTGCGGCTTGATGGGGCTGTATGTTTTAAGATAGAAAAGTTGGGTGAGACTATTTGGCTTTGACTAGCTCCCCTAGGCTGCAAAAGCCAGATTGGCAGGGCTCCTGGTATCGGAGACAAGTTTTGGTAAAGCAGTTTTAACGGCCAGGTGAAGCTATATATTTTAAGACTAAATAGTCTAGTGAGACTATTTGGCTTTGACCTTCTCCCCTAGGCTGCAATGCCAAATTGGCGGGGCTCCTGGTGTCTGAGTGAAGTTTTGGTAAAGCTCATTTGACTTCCAGGTGAGGCTGTATGTTTTAAGACTAAATAGTCGGGTGAGACAATTTGGCTTTAACTAGCCCGCCTAGGCTGCACATGCCCGATTGGCAGGGCTCCGGTAAGGCTGTCTGTTTTAAGACTAAATGGTCAAGTGAGACTATTTGGCTTTGACCTGCTGCCCTAGGCTGCAAATGCCAGATTGGCAGGGCTCCTGGTATCTGAGACAAGTTTTGGGTAAGCAGTTTTGACTTCCAATTGAGGCTATATGTTAAATATTACATGGTCGGATGAGACTATTTGGTTTTAACTAACTCCCCTAGGCTGCACATGCCAAATTGGCAGGGCTCCTGGTATCAGAGACAGGTTTTGGTAAAGAAATTTTGACGGCCAGGTGAGGCTGTTTGTTTTAAGATGTAATTGTTGGGTGAGACCGTTTTTGCTTTGACTTATTCCCCTAGGCTGCAAATGTCAGATTGGCGGGGCTCCTGGTATCTTAGTCAAGTTTTGGTAAAGCAGTTTTGACTTCCAGGTGAGGCTGTATGTTTTAAGACTTAATAGTCGGGTGAGACTATTTGGCTTTGAGTAGCTCCCCTAGGCTGCACATGCCCGATTGGCAGGGCTCCTGGCATCTGAGACAAGCCGTGGTAAAGCAGTTTTGACGGCCAGGTAAGGCTGTATGTTTTAAGACTAAATAGTCGGATGAGACAATTTGGCTTTGACTAGCTCCCCTAGGCTGCAAAAGCCAGATTGGCAGGGCTCCTGGTATCGGAGACAAGTTTTGGTAAAGCAGTTTTAACGGCCAGGTGAAGCTATATATTTTAAGACTAAATAGTCTAGTGAGACTATTTGGCTTTGACTTGCTCCCCTAGGCTGCAATGCCAAATTGGCAGGGCTCCTGGTATCAGAGACAAGTTTTGGTAAAGCTGATTTGACTTCCAGGTGAGGCTGTATGTTTTAAGACTAAATAGTCGGGTGAGACAATTTGGCTTTAACTAGCCCGCCTAGGCTGCACATGCCCGATTGGCAGGGCTCCTGGTATCTGAAATAAGTTTAGGTAAAGCAATTTTGGCGGCCAGATGGGGCTGTATTTTTTAAGATTAAATAGTCTGGTAAGACTATTTGGCTTTGACTTGCTCCCCTAGGCTGCAATGCCAAATTGGCAGGGCTCCTGGTATCAGAGACAGATTTTGGTAAAGAAATTTTGACGGCCAGGTGAGGCTGTTTGTTTTAAGATGTAATTATTGGGTAAGACCGTTTTTGCTTTGACTTATTCCCCTAGGCTGCAAATGTCAGATTGGCGGGGCTCCTGGTATCTTAGTCAAGTTTTGGTAAAGCAGTTTTGACTTCCAGGTGAGGCTGTATGTTTTAAGACTTAATAGTCGGGTGACACTATTTGGCTTTGAGTAGCTCCCCTAGGCTGCAAATGACAGATTATCGGGACTCCTGGTATCTGAGACAAGTTTTGCTAAAGCAATTTTGGCGGCCAGATGGGGCTGTATGTTTTAAGATGTAATTGTTGGGTGAGACCGTTTTTGCTTTGACTTATTCCCCTAGGCTGCAAATGTCAGATTGGCGGGGCTCCTGGTATCTTAGTCAAGTTTTGGTAAAGCAGTTTTGACTTCCAGGTGAGGCTGTATGTTTTAAGACTAAATATTCGGGTGAGACTATTTGGCTTTAACTAGCTTCCCTAGGCTGCACATGTCCGATTGGCAGGGCTCCTAGCATCTGAGACAAATTTTGGTAAAGCAATTTTGGCGGCCAGATGAAGTTGTATGTTTTAAGATGGAAGAGTCGGGTGAGACTGTTTGGCTTTGTTTTGTTCCCCTAGGCTGCAAATGACAGATTGTCAGGGCTCCTGGTATCTGAGACAAGTTTTGGGTAAGTAGTTTTGACTTTCCGGTGAGGCTGTATGTTTTCAGACTAAATAGTCGAGTGAGACTATTTGGCTTTGACTAACTCCCTAGGCTGCAAATGCCAGATTATCGTGGGCTCCTGGTATCTGAGACAAGTTTTGCTAAAGCAATTTTGGCGGCTAGATGGGGCTGTATGTTTTAAGACTAGAATAGTTGGGGGAGACTGTTTGGCTTTGACTTGTTCCCCTAGGCTGCAAATGCCAGATCGGCAGGGCTCCTGGTATCTGAGGCAAGTTTTGGTAAAGCAGTTTTGACAGCCCGGTAAGGCTGTATGTTTTAAGATAAAATAGTCTGGTGAGACTATTTGGCTTTGACCTGCTCCCCTAGGCTGCAATGCCAAATTGGCAGGGCTCCTGGTATCTGAGACAAGTTTTGGTGAAGCAGTTTTGACGTCCAGGTGAGGCTGTATGTTTTAAGACTAAATAGTCGGGTGAGACTATTTGGCTTTGAATTACTCCCCTAGGCTGCAAATGCCAGATTGTCGTGGCTCCTGGTATCTGAGACAAGTTTTGCTAAAGCAATTTTGACGGCCAGGTGAGGCTGTATGTTTTAAGATAGAAAAGTTGGGGGAGACTGTTTGGCTTTGACTTGTTCCCCTAGGCTGCAAATGCCAGATCGGCAGGGCTCCTGGTATCTGAGGCAAGTTTTGGTAAAGCAGTTTTGACAGCCCGGTAAGGCTGTATGTTTTAAGATAAAATAGTCTGGTGAGACTATTTGGCTTTGACCTGCTCCCCTAGGCTGCAATGCCAAATTGGCAGGGCTCCTGGTATCTGAGACAAGTTTTGGTAAAGCAGATTTGACTTCCAGGTGAGGCTGTATGTTTTAAGACTAAATAGTCGGGTGAGACTATTTGGCTTTAACTAGCCCGCCTAGGCTGCACATGCCCGATTGGCAGGGCTCCTGGCATCTGAGACAAGTTTTGGTAAAGCAATTTTGGCGGCCAGATGGGGCTGTATGTTTTAAGATGGAATACTCGGTGAGACTGTTTGGCTTTGATTTGTTCCCCTAGGCTGCAAATGCCAAATTGGCGGGGCTGTTTAGACTTTGCTCCCCTCGGCTGCAAATGACAGATTGGCAGGGCCTGGTATCTTACAAATGTCAGAAGTTTGACAAATTTTGACGGCCCAGTAAGGCTGTATGTTTTAAGACTAAATAGTCAAGTGAGACTATTTGGCTTTGACCTGCTCCCCTAGGCTGCAAATGCCAGATTGGCAGGGCTCCTGGTATCTGAGACAAGTTTTGGGTAAAGCAATTTTGACTTCCCGATGAGGCTGTATGTTTTAAGACTTAAATAGTCGGGTGAGACTATTTGGCTTTAACTAACTCCCCTAGGCTGCACATGCCAAATTGGCAGGGCTCCTGGTATCAGAGACAAGTTTTGGTAAAGAAATTTTGACGGCCAGGTGAGGCTGTTTGTTTTAAGATGTAATTGTTGGGTGAGACCGTTTTTGCTTTGACTTATTCCCCTAGGCTGCAAATGCCAGATTGGCAGGGCTCCTGGTATCTGAGACAAGTTTTGGTAAAGCAGTTTTGACTTCCAGGTGAGGCTGTATGTTTTAAGACTAAATAGTCGGGTGAGACAATTTGGCTTTAACTAGCTCCCCTAGGCTGCAAATGTCCGATTAGCAGGGGCTCCTGGCATCTGAGACAAGTTTTGGTAAAGCAATTTTGGCGGCCAGGTGAGGCTGTATGTTTTAAGACTAAATAGTCGGGTGAGACTATTTGGCTTTGACTTGCTCCCCTAGGCTGCAAATGCCAGATTGGCAGGGCTCCTGGTATCTGAGACAAGTTTTGGTAAAGCAGTTTTGACTTCCAGGTGAGGCTGTATGTTTTAAGACTAAATAGTCGGGTGAGACTATTTGGCTTTGACTTGCTCCCCTAGGCTGCACATGCCCGATTGGCAGGGCTCCTGGTATCTGAGACAAGTTTTGGTAAAGCAGTTTTGGCTTCCAGGTGAGGCTGTATGTTTTAAGACTAAATAGTCGGGTGAGACTATTTGGCTTTTTACTGGCTCCCCTAGGCTGCAATGCCAGATTGGCAGGGCTCCTGGTATCTGAGACAAGTTTTGGTAAAGTAGTTTTGACGTCCAGGTGAGGCTGTATGTTTTAAGATTAAATAGTCGGGTGAGACTATTTGGCTTTGACTTCCTCCCCTAGGCTGCAAATGCCAGATTGGCAGGGCTCCTGGTATCTGAGACAAGTTTTGGTAAAGCAGTTTTGACTTCCAGGTGAGGCTGTATGTTTTAAGACTAAATAGTCGGGTGAGACTATTTGGCTTTGACTAGCTCCCCTAGGCTGCAAATGCCAGATTGGCAGGGCTCCTGGTATCTGAGACAAGTTTTGGTAAAGCAGTTTTGACGGCCAGGTAAGGCTGTATGTTTTAAGACTAAATAGTCTGGTGAGACTATTTGGCTTTGACCTGCTCCCCTAGGCTGCAATGCCAAATTGGCGGGGCTCCTGGTGTCTGAGACAAGTTTTGGTAAAGCAGTTTTGACTTCCAGGTGAGGCTGTATGTTTTAAGACTAAGTATTCGGGTGAGACTATTTGGCTTTAACTAGCTCCCCTAGGCTGCACATCTCCGATTCGCAGGGCTCCTAGCATCTGAGACAAATTTTGGTAATGCAATTTTGGCGGCCAGATGGGGCTGTATTTTTTAAGATTAAATAGTCTAGTAAGACTATTTGGCTTTGACTTGCTCCCCTAGGCTGCAATGCCAAATTGGCAGGGCTCCTGGTATCAGAGACAAGTTTTGGTAAAGAAATTTTGACGGCCAGGTGAGGCTGTTTGTTTTAAGATGTAAATGTTGGGTGAGACCGTTTTGGCTTTGACTTATTCCCCTAGGCTGCAAATGTCAGATTGGCGGGGCTCCTGGTATCTTAGTCAAGTTTTGGTAAAGCAGTTTTGACTTCCAGGTGAGGCTGTATGTTTTAAGACTTAATAGTCGGGTGAGACTATTTGGCTTTAACTAGCTCCCCTAGGCTGCACATGTCCGATTGGCAGGGCTCCTAGCATCTGAGACAAATTTTGGTAATGCAATTTTGGGGGCCAGATGGGGTTGTATGTTTTAAGATGGAAGAGTCGGGTGAGACTGTTTGGCTTTGTTTTGTTCCCCTAGGCTGTAAATGCCAGATTGTCAGGGCTCCTGGTATCTGAGACAAGTTTTGGGTAAGTAGTTTTGACTTTCCGGTGAGGCTGTATGTTTTAAGACTAAATAGTCGGGTGAGACTATTTGGCTTTGACTAGCTCCCCTAGGCTGCAAATGCCAGATTGGCAATGCTCCTGGTATCTGAGACAAATTTTGGTAAAGCAGTTTTTACGGCCAGGTAAGGCTGTATGTTTTAAGACTAAATAGTCTGGTGAGACTATTTGGCTTTAACTAGCTCCCCTAGGCTGCACATGTCCGATTGGCAGGGCTCCTAGCATCTGAGACAAATTTTGGGTAAAGCAATTTTGGCGTCCAGATGGGGTTGTATGTTTTAAGATGGAAGAGTCGGGTGAGACTGTTTGGCTTTGTTTTGTTCCCCTAGGCTGTAAATGCCAGATTGTCAGGGCTCCTGGTATCTGAGACAAGTTTTGGTAAAGCAGATTTGACTTCCAGGTGAGGCTGTATGTTTTCAGACTAAATAGTCGGGTGAGACAATTTGGCTTTAACTAGCTCCCCTAGGCTGCACATGTCCGATTGGCAGGGTTCCTAGCATCTGAGACAAATTTTGGTAAAGCAATTTTTTCGGCCAGATGGGGTTGTATGTTTTAAGATGGAAGAGTCGGGTGAGACTGTTTGGCTTTGTTTTGTTCCCCTAGGCTGCAAATGCCAGATTGTCAGGGCTCCTGGTATCTGAGTCAAGTTTTGGGTAAGTAGTTTTAACGCCCAGGTAAGGATGTATGTTTTAAGACTAAATAGTCTGGTAAGACTATTTGGCTTTGACCTGCTCCCCTAGGCTGCAATGCCAAATTGGCAGGGCTCCTGGTGTCTGAGACAAGTTTTGGTAAAGCAGTTTTGACTTCCAGGTGAGGCTGTATGTTCCAAGAATAAATAGTCGGGTGAGACTGTTTGGCTTTGACTTGTTGCCCTAGGCTGCAAATGCCAGATTGGCGGGGCTCCTGGTATCTGAGACAAATTTTGGTAAAGCAGATTTGACTTCCAAGTGCGGCTGTATGTTTTAAGACTAAATAGTCGGGTGAGACAATTTGGCTTTAACTAGCCCGCTTAGGCTGCACATGCCCGATTTGCAGGGCTCCTGGCATCTGAGACAAATTTTGGTAAAGCAGATTTGACTTCCAGGTGCGGCTGTATGTTTTCAGACGAAACAGTCGAGTGAGACTATTTGGATTTGACCAGCTCCCCTTGGCTGCAAATGCAAGATTGGCAATGCTCCTGGTATCTCAAACAATTTTTGGTAATAAAACGGTTTGACGGCCAGGTAATGTATTTTTTAAGATAAAATAGTCTGGTGAGACTATTTGGCTTTGACCTGCTCCCCTAGGCTGCAATGCCAAATTGGCAGGGCTCCTGGTATCTGAGACAAATTTAGGGGAAGCAGTTTTGACTTCCAGTTAAGGCTGTATGTTTTATGATAAAATAGTCTGGTGAGACTGTTTGGCTTTGAGTAGCTTCCCTAGGCTGCAATGCCAAATTGGCAGGGCTCCTGGTATCTGAGACAAGTTTTGGTGAAGCACTTTTGACGTCCAGGTGAGGCTGTATGTTTTAAGACTAAATAGTCGGGTGAGACTATTTGGCTTTGACTAGCTCCTATAGGCTGCAAATGCCAGATTATCGTGGCTCCTGGTATCTGAGACAAGTTTTGCTAAAGCAATTTTTGCGGCTTGATGGGGCTGTATGTTTTAAGATAGAAAAGTTGGCGGAGACTGTTTGGCTTTGACTTGTTCCCCTAGGCTGCAAATGCCAGATCGGCAGGGCTCCTGGTATCTGAGGTAAGTTTTGGTAAAGCAGATTTGGCCTCAAGGTGAGGCTGTATGTTTTAAGACTAAATAGTCGGGTGAGACTATTTGGCTTTGACTAGCTCCTATAGGCTGCAAATGCCAGATTATCGTGGCTCCTGGTATCTGAGACAAGTTTTGCTAAAGCAATTTTTGCGGCTTGATGGGGCTGTATGTTTTAAGATAGAAAAGTTGGGTGAGAATATTTGGCTTTGACTAGCTCCCCTAGGCTGCAAAAGCCAGATTGGCAGGGCTCCTGGTATCGGAGACAAGTTTTGGTAAAGCAGTTTTAACGGCCAGGTGAAGCTATATATTTTAAGACTAAATAGTCTAGTGAGACTATTTGGCTTTGACCTTCTCCCCTAGGCTGCAATGCCAAATTGGCGGGGCTCCTGGTGTCTGAGACAAGTTTTGGTAAAGCTCATTTGACTTCCAGGTGAGGCTGTATGTTTTAAGACTAAATAGTCGGGTGAGACAATTTGGCTTTAACTAGCTCCCCTAGGCTGCACATGTCCGATTCGCAGGGCTCCTTGCATCTGAGACAAGTTTTGGTAATGCAATTTTGGCGGCCAGATTGGGCTGTATGTTTTAAGACTAAATAGTCTAGTAAGACTATTTGGCTTTGACTTGCTCCCCTAGGCTGCAATGCCAAATTGGCAGGGCTCCTGGTATCAGAGACAAGTTTTGGTAAAGCAGATTTGACTTCCAGGTGAGGCTGTATGTTTTAAGACTAAATAGTCGGGTGAGACAATTTGGCTTTAACTAGCCCGCCTAGGCTGCACATGCCCGATTGGCAGGGCTCCTGGTATCTGAAATAAGTTTAGGTAAAGCAATTTTGGCGGCCAGATGGGGCTGTATTTTTTAAGATTAAATAGTCTGGTAAGACTATTTGGCTTTGACTTGCTCCCCTAGGCTGCAATGCCAAATTGGCAGGGCTCCTGGTATCAGAGACAGATTTTGGTAAAGAAATTTTGACGGCCAGGTGAGGCTGTTTGTTTTAAGATGTAATTATTGGGTAAGACCGTTTTTGCTTTGACTTATTCCCCTAGGCTGCAAATGTCAGATTGGCGGGGCTCCTGGTATCTTAGTCAAGTTTTGGTAAAGCAGTTTTGACTTCCAGGTGAGGCTGTATGTTTTAAGACTAAATAGTCGGGTGAGACAATTTGGCTTTAACTAGCTCCCCTAGGCTGCACATGTCCGATTGGCAGGGTTCCTAGCATCTGAGACAAATTTTGGTAAAGCAATTTTGGCGGCCAGATGGGGTTGTATGTTTTAAGATGGAAGAGTCGGGTGAGACTATTTGGCTTTGACTTGCTCCCCTAGGCTGCAATGCCAAATTGGCAGGGCTCCTGGTATCAGAGACAAGTTTTGGTAAAGCTGATTTGACTTCCAGGTGAGGCTGTATGTTTAAAGACTAAATAGTCGGGTGAGACAATTTGGCTTTAACTAGCCCGCCTAGGCTGCACATGCCAGATCGGCAGGGCTCCTGGTATCTGAGGCAACTTTTGGTAAAGCAGTTTTGACGGCCCGGTAAGGCTGTATGTTTTAAGACTAAATGGTCAAGTGAGACTATTTGGCTTTGACCTGCTGCCCTAGGCTGCAAATGCCAGATTGGCAGGGCTCCTGGTATCTGAGACAAGTTTTGGTAAAGCAGATTTGACTTCCAGGTGAGGCTGTATGTTTTAAGACTAAATAGTCGGGTGAGACTATTTGGCTTTAACTAGCCCGCCTAGGCTGCACATGCCCGATTGGCAGGGTTCCTGGCATCTGAGACAAGTTTGGAAACGCAATTTAAGCGGCCAGATGGGGCTGTATGTTTTAAGATGGAATACTTGGGTGAGACTGTTTGGCTTTGTTTTGTTCCCCTAGACTGCAAATGCCAAATTGGCGGGACTGTTTGGCTTTGACTTGCTCCCCTCGGCTGCAAATGACAGATTGGCAGGGGTCCTGGTATCTTAGTCAAGTTTTGCCAAAGCAGTTTTGACGGCCCGGTAAGGCTGTATGTTTTAAGACTAAATGGTCAAGTGAGACTATTTGGCTTTGACCTGCTGCCCTAGGCTGCAAATGCCAGATTGGCAGGGCTCCTGGTATCTGAGACAAGTTTTGGGTAAGCAGTTTTGACTTCCAATTGAGGCTATATGTTAAATATTACATGGTCGGATGAGACTATTTGGTTTTAACTAACTCCCCTAGGCTGCACATGCCAAATTGGCAGGGCTCCTGCTATCTGAGACAAGTTTTGGTAAAGCAGATTTGACTTCCAGGTGAGGCTGTATGTTTTAAGACTAAATAGTCGGGTGAGACAATTTGGCTTTAACTAGCCCGCCTAGGCTGCACATGCCCGATTGGCAGGGTTCCTGGCATCTGAGACAAGTTTGGAAACGCAATTTAAGCGGCCAGATGGGGCTGTATGTTTTAAGATGGAATACTCGGGTGAGACTGTTTGGCTTTGTTTTGTTCCCCTAGACTGCAAATGCCAAATTGGCGGGACTGTTTGGCTTTGACTTGCTCCCCTCGGCTGCAAATGACAGATTGGCAGGGGTCCTGGTATCTTAGTCAAGTTTTGCCAAAGCAGTTTTGACGGCCCGGTAAGGCTGTATGTTTTAAGACTAAATGGTCAAGTGAGACTATTTGGCTTTGACCTGCTGCCCTAGGCTGCAAATGCCAGATTGGCAGGGCTCCTGGTATCTGAGACAAGTTTTGGGTAAGCAGTTTTGACTTCCAATTGAGGCTATATGTTAAATATTACATGGGCGGATGAGACTATTTGGTTTTAACTAACTCCCCTAGGCTGCACATGCAAAATTGGCAGGGCTCCTGGTATCAGAGACAAGTTTTGGTAAAGAAATTTTGACGGCCAGGTGAGGCTGTTTGTTTTAAGATGTAATTGTTGGGTGAGACCGTTTTTGCTTTGACTTATTCCCCTAGGCTGCAAATGTCAGATTGGCGGGGCTCCTGGTATCTTAGTCAAGTTTTGGTAAAGCAGTTTTGACTTCCAGGTGAGGCTGTATGTTTTAAGACTTAATAGTCGGGTGAGACTATTTGGCTTTGAGTAGCTCCCCTAGGCTGCAAATGACAGATTATAGGGGCTTCTGGTATCTGAGACAAGTTTTGCTAAAGCAATTTTGGCGGCCAGATGGGGCTGTATGTTTTAAGATGGAAAAGTCGGGTGATACTGTTTGGCTTTGACTTGCTCCCCTAGGCTGCAAATGCCAGATTGGCAGGGCTCCTGGTATCTGAGACAAGTTTTGGGTAAGCAGTTTTGACTTCCAATTGATGCTATATGTTAAATATTACATAGTCGGGTGAGACTATTTGGTTTTAACTAACTCCCCTAGGCTGCACATGCCCGATTGGCAGGGCTCCTGGCATCTGAAACAAGTTTAGGTAAAGCAATTTTGGCGGCCAGATGGGGCTGTATTTTTTAAGATTAAATAGTCTGGTAAGACTATTTGGCTTTGACTTGCTCCCCTAGGCTGCAATGCCAAATTGGCAGGGCTCCTGGTATCAGAGACAGGTTTTGGTAAAGAAATTTTGACGGCCAGGTGAGGCTGTTTGTTTTAAGATGTAATTGTTGGGTGAGAGCTTTTTGGCTTTGACTTATTCCCCTAGGCTGCAAATGTCAGATTGGCGGGGCTCCTGGTATCTTAGTCAAGTTTTGGTAAAGCAGTTTCGACTTCCAGGTGAGGCTGTATGTTTTAAGACTTAATAGTCGGGTGAGACTATTTGGCTTTGAGTAGCTCCCCTAGGCTGCAAATGCCAGAATGGCAATGCTCCTGGCATCTGAGACAAGTTTTGGTAAAGCAATTTTGGCGGCCAGATGGGGCTGTATGTTTTAAGATGTAATTGTCGGGTGAGACTGTTTGGCTTTGACTTGTTCCCCTAGGCTGCAAATGCCAGATTGGCGGGGCTCCTGGTATCTGAGACAAGTTTTGGTGAAGCAGATTTGACTTCCAGGTGAGTCTGTATGTTTTAAGACTAAATAGTCGGGTGAGACTATTTGGCTTTGACTTTCTCCCCTAGTCTGCAATTTTAAATTGGCAGGGCTCCTGGTATCTGAGACAAGTTTTGGTGAAGCAGTTTTGACTTCCAGGTGAGGCTGTATGTGTTAAGACTAAATATTCGGGTGAGACTATTTGGCTTTGACTAGCTCCCCCTAGGCTGCACATTTCAAATTGGCAGGGCTCCTGGCATCTGAGACAAGTTTTGGTAAAGCAGTTTTGACGGCCAGGTGAGGCTGTATGTTTTAAGATGAAATAGTCGGGTGAGACTATTTGGCTTTGACTAGCTTCCCTAGGCTGCAAATGCCCGATTGGCAGGGCTCCTAGCATCTGAGACAAGTTTTGGTAAAGCAATTTTGGCGGCCAGATGGGGTCTGTATGTTTTAAGATGGAAGAGTCGGGTGAGACTGTTTGGCTTTGTTTTGTTCCCCTAGGCTGCAAATGCCAGATTGGCAGGGCTCCTGGTATCTGAGACAAGTTTTGGGTAAGTAGTTTTGACTTTCCGGTGAGGCTGTATGTTTTCAGACTAAATGGTCGGGTGAGACTATTTGGCTTTGAGTAGCTCCCCTAGGCTGCAAATGACAGATTATCGGGGCTCCTGGTATCTGAGACAAGTTTTGCTAAAGCAATTTTGGCGGCCAGATGGGGCTGTATGTTTTAAGATGGAAAAGTCGTGTGAGACTGTTTGGCTTTGACTTGTTCCCCTAGGCTGCAAATGCCAGATTGGCGGGGCTCCTGGTATCTGAGACAAGTTTTGGTACAGCAGATTTGACTTCCAGGTGAGTCTGTATGTTTTAAGACTAAATAGTCGGGTGAGACAATTTGGCTTTAACTAGCCCACCTAGGCCGCACATGCCCGATTGGAAGGGCTCCTGGCATCTGAGACAAGTTTTGGTAAAGCAATTTTGGCGGCCAGATGGTGCTGTATGTTTTCATACTAAATAGTCGGGTGAGACTATTTGGCTTTGACCAGCTCCCCTTGGCTGCAAATGCAAGATTGGCAATGCTCCTGGTATCTTAGTCAAGTTTTGGTTGCGCAGTTTTGACTTCCAGGTGAGACTGTATGTTTTAAGACTAAGTAGTCGGGTGAGACTATTTGGCTTTGACTTGCTCCCCTAGTCTGCAATTTTAAATTGGCAGGGCTCCTGGTATCTGAGACAAGATTCGGGCTAGCAGTTTAGACTTCCAGGTGAGGCTGTATGTTTTAAGATTCAATACTCTGGTGAGACTATTTGGTTTTGACTTGCTCCCCTAGGCTGCAATGCCAAATTGGCACGGCTCCTGGTATCTGAAACAAGTTTTTGAAAAGCAGTTTTGACGGCCAAGTGAGGCTGTTTGTCTTAAGACTAAATAGTCGGGTGAGACTATTTGGCTTTGACTAGCTTCCCTAAGCTGCACATGCCCGATTGGCGGGACTCCTGGCATCTGAGACAAGTTTTGCTAAAGAAATTTTGGCGGCCAGAGGGGGCGGTATGTTTTAGGATGTAATTGTCGGGTGATACCGTTTTGGCTTTGACTTATTGCCCTAGGCTGCAAATGTCAGATTGGCAGATTTGACTTCCAGGTGAGGCTGTATGTTTTAAGACTAAATAGTCGGGTGAGACTATTTGGCTTTAACTAGCTCCCCTAGGCTGCACATGTTCGATTGGCAGGGTTCCTGGCATCTGAGACAAATTTTGGTAAAGCAGTTTTGACTTCCAGGTAAGGCTGTATGTTTTATGATACAATAGTCGGGTGAGACTATTTGGGTTTGACCTGCTCCCCTAGGCTGCAAATGCCAGAATGGCAATGCTCCTGGTATCTGAGACAAATTTTGGTAAAGCAGTTTTCACGGCCAGATGGGGTTGTATGTTTTAAGATGGAAGAGTCGGGTGAGACTGTTTGGCTTTGTTTTGTTCCCCTAGTCTGCAATTTTAAATTGGCAGGGCTCCTGGTATCTGAGACAAGATTCGGGCTAGCAGTTTTGACTTCCAGGTGAGGCTGTATGTTTTAAGATTCAATACTCTGGTGAGACTATTTGGTTTTGACTTGCTCCCCTAGGCTGCAATGCCAAATTGGCACGGCTCCTGGTATCTGAAACAAGTTTTTGAAAAGCAGTTTTGACGGCCAAGTGAGGCTTTTTGTCTTAAGACTAAATAGTCGGGTGAGACTATTTGGCTTTGACTAGCTTCCCTAGGCTGCAAATGCCAGAATGGCAATGCTCCTGGCATCTGAGACAAGTTTTGGTAAAGCAATTTTGGCGGCCAGATGGGGCTGTATGTTTTAAGATGTAATTGTCGGGTGAGACCGTTTTGGCTTTGAGTAGCTCCCCTAGGCTGCAAATGCCAGATTGTCAGGGCTCCTGGTATCTGAGACAAGTTTTGGGTAAGTAGTTTTGACTTTCCGGTGAGGCTGTATGTTTTCAGACTAAATAGTCGGGTGAGACTATTTGGCTTTGAGTAGCTCCCCTAGGCTGCAAATGACAGATTATCGGGGCTCCTGGTATCTGAGACAAGTTTTGCTAAAGCAATTTTGGCGGCCAGGTGGGGCTGTATGTTTTAAGATGGAAAAGTCGGGTGAGACTGTTTGGCTTTGACTTGTTCCCCTAGGCTGCAAATGCCAGATTGGCGGGGCTCCTGGTATCTGAGACAAGTTTTGGTACAGCAGATTTGACTTCCAGGTGAGTCTGTATGTTTTAAGACTAAATAGTCGGGTGAGACAATTTGGCTTTAACTAGCCCACCTAGGCTGCACATGCCAGATTGGCAGGGCTCTTGGTATCTGAGTCAAGTTTTGGTAAAGTACTTTTGACTTCCAGGTGCGGCTGTGTGTCTTCAGACTAAATAGTCGGGTGAGACTATTTGGCTTTGACTAGCTCCCCAGGCTGCAAATGCCAGATTGGCAGTTTTGACTTCCAGTTAAGACTGTATATTTTATGATAAAATAGTCTGGTGAGACTATTTGGCTTCGACCTGCTTCCCTAAGCTGCAAAAGCCAGATTGGCAGGGCTCCTGGTATCGGAGACAAGTTTTGGTAAAGCAGTTTTAACGGACAGGTGAAGCTGTATATTTTAAGACTAAATAGTCGGGTGGGACTATTTGGTTTTAGCTAGCTCCCCTAGGCTGCACATGCCCGATTGGCAGGGTTCCTGGCATTTTAGACAAGTTTGGAAACGCAATTTAAGCGGCCAGATGGGGCTGTATGTTTTAAGATGGAATACTCGGGTGAGACTGTTTGGCTTTGTTTTGTTCCCCTAGGCTGCAAATGCCAAATTGGCGGGACTGTTTGGCTTTGACTTGCTCCCCTCGGCTGCAAATGACAGATTGGCAGGGGTCCTGGTATCTTAGTCAAGTTTTGGCAAAGCAGTTTTGACGGCCAGGTAAGGCTGTATGTTTTAAGACTAAATGGTCAAGTGAGACTATTTGGCTTCGACCTGCTGCCCTAGGCTGCAAATGCCAGATTGGCAGGGCTCCTGGTATCTGAGACAAGTTTTGGGTAAGCAGTTTTGACTGCCAATTGAGGCTATATGTTAAATATTAAATAGTCGGGTGGGACTATTTGGTTTTAGCTAACTCCCCTAGGCTGCACATGCCCGATTGGCAGGGTTCCTGGCATTTGAGACAAGTTTGGAAACGCAATTTAAGCGTCCAGATGGGGCTGTATGTTTTAAGATTGAATACTCGGGTGAGACTGTTTGGCTTTGTTTTGTTCCCCTAGGCTGCAAATGCCAAATTGGCGGGACTGTTTGGCTTTGACTTGCTCCCCTCGGCTGCAAATGACAGATTGGCAGGGGTCCTGGTATCTTAGTCAAGTTTTGCCAAAGCAATTTTGACGGCCAGGTAAGGCTGTATGTTTTAAGACTAAATGGTCAAGTGAGACTATTTGGCTTTGACCTGCTGCCCTAGGCTGCAAATGCCAAATTGGCAGGGCTCCTGGTATCTGAGACAAGTTTTGGTAAAGCAGATTTGACTTCCAGGTGAGGCTGTATGTTTTAAAACTAAATGTTCGGGTGAGACTATTTGGCTTTAACGAGCTCCCCTAGGCTGCACATGTCCGATTAGCAGGGCTCCTAGCATCTGAGACAAATTTTGGTAATGCAATTTTGGCGGCCAGATTGGGCTGTATGTTTTAAGACTAAATAGTCTAGTAAGACTATTTGGCTTTGACTTGCTCCCCTAGGCTGCAATGCCAAATTGGCAGGGCTCCTGGTATCAGAGACAAGTTTTGGTAAAGCTGATTTGACTTCCAGGTGAGGCTGTATGTTTTAAAACTAAATGTTCGGGTGAGACTATTTGGCTCTAACGAGCTCCCCTAGGCTGCACATGTCCGATTAGCAGGGCTCCTAGCATCTGAGACAAATTTTGGTAATGCAATTTTGGCGGCCAGATTGGGCTGTATGTTTTAAGACTAAATAGTCTAGTAAGACTATTTGGCTTTGTTTTGTTCCCCTAGGCTGCAAATGCCAGATTGTCAGGGCTCCTGGTATCTGAGACAAGTTTTGGGTAAGTAGTTTTGACTTTCAGGTGAGGCTGTATGTTTTCAGACTAAATAGTCGGGTGAGACTATTTGGCTTTGACTAGCTCCCCTAGGCTGCAAATGCCAGATTGGCAATGCTCCTGGTATCTGAGACAAATTTTGGTAAAGCAGTTTTTACGGCCAGGTAAGGCTGTATGTTTTAAGACTAAATAGTCTGGTGAGACTATTTGGCTTTGACCTGCTCCCCTAGGCTGCAATGCCAAATTGGCAGGGCTCCTGGTGTCTGAGACAAGTTTTGGTAAAGCAGATTTGACTTCCAGGTGAGGCTGTATGTTTTAAGACTAAATAGTCGGGTGAGACAATTTGGCTTTAACTAGCTCCCCTAGGCTGCACATGTCCGATTAGCAGGGCTCCTAGCATCTGAGACAAATTTTGGTAAAGCAATTTTGGCGGCCAGATGGGGTTGTATGTTTTAAGATGGAAGAGTCGGGTGAGACTGTTTGGCTTTGTTTTGTTCCCCTAGGCTGCAAATGCCAGATTGTCAGGGCTCCTGGTATCTGAGTCAAGTTTTGGGTAAGTAGTTTTAACGCCCAGGTAAGGATGTATGTTTCAAGACCACATAGTCGGGTGAGCCTATTTGGCTTTACCTAGCTCCTCTAGGCTGCAAATGCCAGAATGGCAATGCTCCTGGTGTCTGAGACAAGTTTTGGTAAAGCAGTTTTGACTTCCAGGTGAGGCTGTATGTTCCAAGAATAACTAGCCCGCCTAGGCCGCACATGCCCGATTGGAAGGGCTCCTGGCATCTGAGACAAGTTTTGGTAAAGCAATTTTGGCGGCCAGATGGGGCTGTATGTTTTCAGACTAAATAGTCGGGTGAGACTATTTGGCTTTGACCAGCTCCCCTTGGCTGCAAATGCAAGATTGGCAAGGCTCCTGGTATCTTATTCAAGTTTTGGTTGCGCAGTTTTGACTTCCAGGTGAGACTGTATGTTTTAAGACTAAGTAGTCGTGTGAGACTATTTGGCTTTGACTTGCTCCCCTAGTCTGCAATTTTAAATTGGCAGGGCTCCTGGTATCTGAGACAAGATTCGGGCTAGCAGTTTTGACTTCCAGGTGAGGCTGTATGTTTTAAGATTCAATACTCTGGTGAGACTATTTGGTTTTGACTTGCTCCCCTAGGCTGCAATGCCAAATTGGCACGGCTCCTGGTATCTGAAACAAGTTTTTGAAAAGCAGTTTTGACGGCCAAGTGAGGCTTTTTGTCTTAAGACTAAATAGTCGGGTGAGACTATTTGGCTTTGACTAGCTTCCCTAAGCTGCACATGCCCGATTGGCAGGACTCCTGGTATCTGAGACAAGTTTTGGTACAGCAGATTTGACTTCCAGGTGAGTCTGTATGTTTTAAGACTAAATAGTCGGGTGAGACAATTTGGCTTTAACTAGCCCACCTAGGCCGCACATGCCAGATTGGCAGGGCTCTTGGTATCTGAGTCAAGTTTTGGTAAAGTACTTTTGACTTCCAGGTGCGGCTGTGTGTCTTCAGACTAAATAGTCGGGTGAGACTATTTGGCTTTGACTAGCTCCCCAGGCTGCAAATGCCAGATTGGCAGTTTTGACTTCCAGTTAAGACTGTATATTTTATGATAAAATAGTCTGGTGAGACTATTTGGCTTCGACCTGCTTCCCTAAGCTGCAAAAGCCAGATTGGCAGGGCTCCTGGTATCTGAGACAAGTTTTGGTAAAGCAGTTTTAACGGACAGGTGAAGCTGTATATTTTAAGACTAAATAGTCGGGTGGGACTATTTGGTTTTTGCTAACTCCCCTAGGCTGCACATGCCCGATTGGCAGGGTTCCTGGCATTTTAGACAAGTTTGGAAACGCAATTTAAGCGGCCAGATGGGGCTGTATGTTTTAAGATGGAATACTCGGGTGAGACTGTTTGGCTTTGTTTTGTTCCCCTAGGCTGCAAATGCCAAATTGGCGGGACTGTTTGGCTTTGACTTGCTCCCCTCGGCTGCAAATGACAGATTGGCAGGGGTCCTGGTATCTTAGTCAAGTTTTGCCAAAGCAGTTTTGACGGCCAGGTAAGGCTGTATGTTTTAAGACTAAATGGTCAAGTGAGACTATTTGGCTTCGACCTGCTGCCCTAGGCTGCAAATGCCAGATTGGCAGGGCTCCTGGTATCTGAGACAAGTTTTGGGTAAGCAGTTTTGACTGCCAATTGAGGCTATATGTTAAATATTAAATAGTCGGGTGGGACTATTTGGTTTTAGCTAACTCCCCTAGGCTGCACATGCCCGATTGGCAGGGTTCCTGGCATTTGAGACAAGTTTGGAAACGCAATTTAAGCGTCCAGATGGGGCTGTATGTTTTAAGATGGAATACTCGGGTGAGACTGTTTGGCTTTGTTTTGTTCCCCTAGGCTGCAAATGCCAAATTGGCGGGACTGTTTGGCTTTGACTTGCTCCCCTCGGCTGCAAATGACAGATTGGCAGGGGTCCTGGTATCTGAGACAAGATTCGGGCTAGCAGTTTTGACTTCCAGGTGAGGCTGTATGTTTTAAGATTCAATACTCTGGTGAGACTATTTGGTTTTGACTTGCTCCCCTAGGCTGCAATGCCAAATTGGCACGGCTCCTGGTATCTGAAACAAGTTTTTGAAAAGCAGTTTTGACGGCCAAGTGAGGCTTTTTGTCTTAAGACTAAATAGTCGGGTGAGACTATTTGGCTTTGACTAGCTTCCCTAAGCTGCACATGCCCGATTGGCAGGACTCCTGGCATCTGAGACAAGTTTTGCTAAAGAAATTTTGGCGGCCAGAGGGGGCGGTATGTTTTAAGATGTAATTGTCGGGTGAGACCGTTTTGGCTTTGACTTATTGCCCTAGGCTGCAAATGTCAGATTGGTGGGGCTCTTTGTATCTGAGTCAAGTGTTGGTAAAGCAGATTTGACTTCCAGGTGAGGCTGTATGTTTTAAGACTAAATATTCGGGTGAGACTATTTGGCTTTTACTGGCTCCCCTAGGCTGCACATGTCCGATTGGCAGGGTTCCTGGCATCTGAGACAAAATTTGGTAAAGCAGTTTTGACTTCCAGGTAAGGCTGTATGTTTTATGATGAAATAGTCGGGTGAGACTATTTGGGTTTGACCTGCTCCCCTAGGCTGCAAATGCCAGAATGGCAATGCTCCTGGCATCTGAGACAAGTTTTGGTAAAGCAATTTTGGCGGCCAGATGGGGCTGTATGTTTTAAGATGTAATTGTCGGGTGAGACCGTTTTGGCTTTGAATTATTCCCCTAGGCTGGAAATGTCAGATTGGCGAGGCTCCTGGTATCTGAGTAAAGTTTTGGTAAAGCAGTTTTGACTTCCAGGTGAGGCTGTATGTTTTAAGTCTAAATAGTCGGGTGAGACTATTTGGCTTTAACTAGCTCCCCTGAGACAAGTTTTGGTGAAGCAATTTTGACCGCCGTATGGGGCTGTATGTTTTAAGATGGAATAGTCGGGTGAGACTGATGGCTTTGTTTTGTTCCCCTTGGGTGCAAATGACAAATTGGCGAGACTGTTTGGCTTTGACTTGCACCACTAGGCCGCACATGCCGAATCGGCAGAGCTTCTGGTATCTGAGACAAGTTTTGGTAATAAAACGGTTTGACGGCCAGGTAAGGCTGTATGTTTTAAGATTAAGTAGTCGGGTGAGACTATTTGGTTTTGACTTGCTCCCCTAGGCTGCAAATGCCAGATTGGCAGGGCTCTTGGTATCTGAGTCAAGTTTTGGTAAAGTACTTTTGACTTCCAGGTGAGGCTGTGTGTCTTCAGACTAAATAGTCGGGTGAGACTATTTGGCTTTGACTAGCTCCCCAGGCTGCAAATGCCAGATTGGCAGTTTTGACTTCCAGTTAAGACTGTATATTTTATGATAAAATAGTCTGGTGAGACTATTTGGCTTCGACCTGCTTCCCTAAGCTGCAAAAGCCAGATTGGCAGGGCTCCTGGTATCGGAGACAAGTTTTGGTAAAGCAGTTTAAACGGACAGGTGAAGCTGTATATTTTAAGACTAAAATAGTCGGGTGGGACTATTTGGTTTTAGCTAACTCCCTAGGCTGCACATGCCCGATTGGCAGGGTTCCTGGCATTTGAGACAAGTTTGGAAACGCAATTTAAGCGTCCAGATGGGGCTGTATGTTTTAAGATGGAATACTCGGGTGAGACTGTTTGGCTTTGTTTTGTTCCCCTAGGCTGCAAATGCCAAATTGGCGGGACTGTTTGGCTTTGACTTGCTCCCCTCGGCTGCAAATGACAGATTGGCAGGGGTCCTGGTATCTGAGACAAGATTCGGGCTAGCAGTTTTGACTTCCAGGTGAGGCTGTATGTTTTAAGATTCAATACTCTGGTGAGACTATTTGGTTTTGACTTGCTCCCCTAGGCTGCAATGCCAAATTGGCACGGCTCCTGGTATCTGAAACAAGTTTTTGAAAAGCAGTTTTGACGGCCAAGTGAGGCTTTTTGTCTTAAGACTAAATAGTCGGGTGAGACTATTTGGCTTTGACTAGCTTCCCTAAGCTGCACATGCCCGATTGGCAGGACTCCTGGCATCTGAGACAAGTTTTGCTAAAGAAATTTTGGCGGCCAGAGGGGGCGGTATGTTTTAAGATGTAATTGTCGGGTGAGACCGTTTTGGCTTTGACTTATTGCCCTAGGCTGCAAATGTCAGATTGGTGGGGCTCTTTGTATCTGAGTCAAGTGTTGGTAAAGCAGATTTGACTTCCAGGTGAGGCTGTATGTTTTAAGACTAAATAGTCGGGTGAGACTATTTGGCTTTAACTAGCTCCCCTAGGCTGCACATGTTCGATTGGCAGGGTTCCTGGCATCTGAGACAAATTTTGGTAAAGCAGTTTTGACTTCCAGGTAAGGCTGTATGTTTTATGATGAAATAGTCGGGTGAGACTATTTGGGTTTGACCTGCTCCCCTAGGCTGCAAATGCCAGAATGGCAATGCTCCTGGCATCTGAGACAAGTTTTGGTAAAGCAATTTTGGCGGCCAGATGGGGCTGTATGTTTTAAGATGTAATTGTCGGGTGAGACCGTTTTGGCTTTGAATTATTCCCCTAGGCTGGAAATGTCAGATTGGCGAGGCTCCTGGTATCTGAGTAAAGTTTTGGTAAAGCAGTTTTGACTTCCAGGTGAGGCTGTATGTTTTAAGACTAAATAGTCGGGTGAGACTATTTGGCTTTAACTAGCTCCCCTGAGACAAGTTTTGGTGAAGCAATTTTGACCGCCGTATGGGGCTGTATGTTTTAAGATGGAATAGTCGGGTGAGACTGTTTGGCTTTGTTTTGTTCCCCTTGGGTGCAAATGACAAATTGGCGAGACTGTTTGGCTTTGACTTGCACCACTAGGCCGCACATGCCGAATCGGCAGAGCTTCTGGTATCTGAGACAAGTTTTGGTAATAAAACGGTTTGACGGCCAGGTAAGGCTGTATGTTTTAAGATTAAGTAGTCGGGTGAGACTATTTGGTTTTGACTTGCTCCCCTAGGCTGCAAATGCCAGATTGGCAGGGCTCTTGGTATCTGAGTCAAGTTTTGGTAAAGTACTTTTGACTTCCAGGTGAGGCTGTGTGTCTTCAGACTAAATAGTCGGGTGAGACTATTTGGCTTTGACTAGCTCCCCAGGCTGCAAATGCCAGATTGGCAGTTTTGACTTCCAGTTAAGACTGTATATTTTATGATAAAATAGTCTGGTGAGACTATTTGGCTTCGACCTGCTTCCCTAAGCTGCAAAAGCCAGATTGGCAGGGCTCCTGGTATCGGAGACAAGTTTTGGTAAAGCAGTTTAAACGGACAGGTGAAGCTGTATATTTTAAGACTAAATAGTCGGGTGGGACTATTTGGTTTTAGCTAACTCCCCTAGGCTGCACATGCCCGATTGGCAGGGTTCCTGGCATTTGAGACAAGTTTGGAAACGCAATTTAAGCGTCCAGATGGGGCTGTATGTTTTAAGATGGAATACTCGGGTGAGACTGTTTGGCTTTGTTTTGTTCCCCTAGGCTGCAAATGCCAAATTGGCGGGACTGTTTGGCTTTGACTTGCTCCCCTCGGCTGCAAATGACAGATTGGCAGGGGTCCTGGTATCTTAGTCAAGTTTTGCCAAAGCAGTTTTGACGGCCAGGTAAGGCTGTATGTTTTAAGACTAAATGGTCAAGTGAGACTATTTGGCTTTGACCTGCTGCCCTAGGCTGCAAATGCCAAATTGGCAGGGCTCCTGGTATCTGAGACAAGTTTTGGTAAAGCAGATTTGACTTCCAGGTGAGGCTGTATGTTTTAAAACTAAATATTCGGGTGAGACTATTTGGCTTTAACGAGCTCCCCTAGGCTGCACATGTCCGATTAGCAGGGCTCCTAGCATCTGAGACAAATTTTGGTAATGCAATTTTGGCGGCCAGATGGGGTTGTATGTTTTAAGATGGAAGAGTCGGGTGAGACTGTTTGGCTTTGTTTTGTTCCCCTAGGCTGCAAATGCCAGATTGTCAGGGCTCCTGGTATCTGAGACAAGTTTTGGGTAAGTAGTTTTGACTTTCAGGTGAGGCTGTATGTTTTCAGACTAAATAGTCGGGTGAGACTATTTGGCTTTGACTAGCTCCCCTAGGCTGCAAATGCCAGATTGGCAATGCTCCTGGTATCTGAGACAAATTTTGGTAAAGCAGTTTTTACGGCCAGGTAAGGCTGTATGTTTTAAGACTAAATAGTCTGGTGAGACTATTTGGCTTTGACCTGCTCCCCTAGGCTGCAATGCCAAATTGGCAGGGCTCCTGGTGTCTGAGACAAGTTTTGGTAAAGCAGATTTGACTTCCAGGTGAGGCTGTATGTTTTAAGACTAAATAGTCGGGTGAGACAATTTGGCTTTAACTAGCTCCCCTAGGCTGCACATGTCCGATTAGCAGGGCTCCTAGCATCTGAGACAAATTTTGGTAAAGCAATTTTGGCGGCCAGATGGGGTTGTATGTTTTAAGATGGAAGAGTCGGGTGAGAATGTTTGGCTTTGTTTTGTTCCCCTAGGCTGCAAATGCCAGATTGTCAGGGCTCCTGGTATCTGAGTCAAGTTTTGGGTAAGTAGTTTTAACGCCCAGGTAAGGATGTATGTTTCAAGACCACATAGTCGGGTGAGCCTATTTGGCTTTACCTAGCTCCTCTAGGCTGCAAATGCCAGAATGGCAATGCTCCTGGTGTCTGAGACAAGTTTTGGTAAAGCAGTTTTGACTTCCAGGTGAGGCTGTATGTTCCAAGAATAAATAGTCGGGTGAGACTGTTTGGCTTTGACTTGTTCCCCTAGGCTGCAAATGCCAGATTGGCGGGGCTCCTGGTATCTGAGACAAATTTTGGTAAAGCAGATTTGACTTCCAGGTGCGGCTGTATGTTTTAAGACTAAATAGTCGGGTGAGACAATTCGGCTTTAACTAGCCCGCGTAGGCTGCACATGCCCGATTGGCAGGGCTCCTGGCATCTGAGACAAATTTTGGTAAAGCAGATTTGACTTCCAGGTGCGGCTGTATGTTTTCAGACTAAACAGTCGAGTGAGACTATTTGGATTTGACCAGCTCCCCTTGGCTGCAAATGCAAGATTGGCAATGCTCCTGGTATCTCCAACAATTTTTTGTAATAAAACGGTTTGACGGCCAGGTAAGGCTGTATGTTTTAAGATAAAATAATCTGGTGAGACTATTTGGCGTTGACCTGCTCCCCTAGGCTGCAATGCCAAATTGGCAGGGCTCCTGGTATCTGAGACAAGTATAGGTGAAGCAGTTTTGACTTCCAGTTAAGGCTGTATGTTTTATGATAAAATAGTCTGGTGAGACTATTTGGCTTCGACCTGCTTCCCTAGGCTGCAATGCCAAATTGGCAGGGCTCCTGGTATCTGAGACAAGTTTTGGTGAAGCAGTTTTGTCGTCCAGGTGAGGCTGTATGTTTTAAGACTAAATAATCGGGTGAGACTATTTGGCATACATTAGATACAGTTCTCAGTTGAGAATGATTGACGTGTTTTACTTGCGCTCCAAGATTTTTATATATTTTTGCGCCTTAATCCTGCTTTTTATATCTAAATTTGGCCTTTTTTGTGCTTTATTTAAAAAGCTTTATAATTGTGCAAAGTGTTATTCTGTTGTCGCAGCGTAAGTCTGTTAATAATTGCATTTATTGAACGCGGCGTCAGTTCTGTATTGTTGTTATTGCCTGTTTTGATTCTTTTGCTTTTGTGCTCCCCTGTGCATACACTTGTTTGTGCGTGTGTTCGCTGCCGCATATTTCTGCTTGTGCATCGCGCTCTCGCAAATTTTTGCTATTGCCTTTCGCTCCAAACAATTTGTTTGTGTACGATAATTGTTTTTGAGTGTTTACTTGCTCTATTCTTGTGCACCGTTTTCGTTTTGCTCTGCGCTCTCGCAACTTGCTTATTACAAGAATTATGTCGTGCTGTAAGAAACTTTGCACGTTCAAGCAGGCTGATGATTCTGCACAGCCGCAATTTGTTAATTGTTGGCTGTGTGAGAATATGATGCATGCTAAATGTGCAGGTCTCACTGGGCGTGATTGCGACAAGATCGCTGCAGTTGCCAAGAAGGGCTGCGGTGGCTTGCGTTGGTCGTGCCCAGATTGCATCGACAAGCAAATTGATTTCTCCAGAATGTATAATTCTGTGAGAAATCAATTCTTAAAATTGAATAATGTGGCTAAGCAACTGTCGAGTAAATTTGACTCGAGTTTTGAGTTGCTTGCCAATTATAAATTTGAGTCTCCAACCAATCGCCGGTTGGAGCCTCAACTTTTGCAATTGCCGTCTACGTCTGTTCAGACACCTACGCCTTTCTTGTCCCTACCTGGCAACATGTATTTATCTCCAATGTTGTCTTTATCGCCTTCTCCAAGCGACTGCCCAATTACCCCCGTTTTATCCCCTATAGTAGTTCCAGCAGAGCCCGTACCTGATACCGTCCCAGTTATCCAAACTGCCTCAGCCCCGTCAGCTCCTGGCCGCAAAGGTAGACCTGCCCGTAATCTTGCCCAGATTGTTAAACACAATCATGGTGCCTCTTTAGCTCCTCCATCTCCTGTACTACCTGTAGCCCCATCAGCACCTACTTTAACGGTTGTTGCCCCTCGTAGGCAAGTTTTTGTGTCTCGACTTTCATCGGACACCACTTCTGAGTCATTGGCAGCCTATATTGCTAGCAAATCTTCTGCTAGCGTGTCAATAACCAAATTTAATTTCTCCACCCCTCGTGAAATATCATCATTCAAAATAAATGTTTCACATGATATGTTCCCAATCATTTGTGATCCCAAATTTTGGCCTCCACACATGATTGTTCACGAGTTCAAGCCAAAAAAGCGTAACCAGCCTGTCACCCTTCCAGTCCCTTCAATACCGGGTACCATTTCTGCCCCAAAAAACTAACTTCATCTTCTGACCAAATCTGTATTCATTATCAGAATGTCAGAGGTCTTATTTCAAAGCTTAAAAAATCTTTTCATGGCCAGTACTTCCTTCGACTCGGATATAATAGCATTTTCCGAAACATGGTTAAATTCAACCATATCCGATTTTGAGGTATTTTCGAATAGTTTTATTTTGCATAGAAATGATCGGCCGACTCGAGGTGGTGGGGTGTTAATTGCCGTTAAAGCCACTCTCCAGTCAGAACTTTTCTGTTTTAGTACGCCTACTGACGCTGAAATTATCTCATATTACATGCTCTTATGTTCCTCCTTCTTCTGATATTCAAGTTTATATGAAACATATTACTTGTATTAAAGAAGTTTCTTCACACGTGCGTGATAATGACCTATTTATGGTGTTGGGTGATTTTAATTTGCCGAACATCTCTTGGTCATTATTCACTGCCGAAAATTATCTAGTACCCTTAGCACAGCATGATTTTATAGACTACATGCTTGATCTTTCGTTGTTTCAAATCAATTCAATTTCTAATCATTTGAATAGAACACTTGACCTTGTATTTGTTAACAACTACCTTATCTCTAATGTGTCTAGGTACCCTCCTTTATCTCTTCCTGAGGATGTATATCATCCTACTTTAGAGATTACAACGTTCAATTGTAATCGTCTCATTTCGTGCTCATCAGCCAATAAGCCCCGCCTCTGCTTTCGCAAAGGAAATTATTCATTGCTGAATCAGCTTATTTATGCAACCGATTGGTCTTTCTTATATGACTCGGTTGATATGAATACTGCTATTACTTTTTTTATAGCACCCTAAACTCCCTCTTAGATATGAGCATTCCCAAGTCAATTCCTTCGACTACTTCTTCAAAACCACCCTGGTTTACTCCCAGATTGTCACATCTTAAAAACTTAAAATCTAAATATTTTAAAAAGTTTAAAAAGTCTGGTTCGTGTACAGACTTGGCTAAATATTCCATAGCCAAGTCGAACTTTTTTCTTCTGAATTCTCAATGCTATGAGAATTATCTAACTCGTTGTAAAAGGCAATTTGCCCAAAATCCGAGACAGTTTTACAATTTTGTAAACTTGAAGCGTAAATCTTCAAGTTTGCCAACTTCTTTTTCTTTCGGGATGGATAAAGCTAGTAATGACTCTGATTCTGCTAACCTCTTTGCTAATTTTTTCCAATCTACTTACTCCTCAGTCTGTCCTAATAATAATTCTTATCCTTATACTATTTCTTCCTCTAGTTCTATACCTCCTCCTATTATTTCACACTCCTCTCTCCTTTCAGCTATAAACTCTTTAAAATCTTCTTACTCTCCTGGGCCTGACAATATTCCTAGTTGTCTACTCAAGGAGTGTAGTTCTTCCCTTCTTTATCCATTGCAAAAGCTTTTTAATCTATCTCTTGAATCTTCTGTCTTTCCATCTCTTTGGAAAGAATCTTATATCATTCCTCTCCACAAGAAAGGTGGAAAGTCTGATATACAAAATTACAGGGGCATAAAAAAAACTGTCCGCTATTCGTAAATTATTTGAAAAAATAATCACTTCGAATTTGCAGCATTTCTGCAAATCAGTTGTTTCCCCTGTTCAACATGGATTCGTAAAGAATCGGTCAACTACGACCAATCTGCTTGAATTTACTTCCTTGGTAAATGATGCCTTTCTTTCGAAAATGCAAACTGATGTCATTTATACTGACTTCAGTAAGGCGTTTGACTCTGTGCACCATGACATTTTACTTTTTAAACTTGACCGAATAGGTTTCCCTCCGTCTCTTTTGCTTTGGATAAATTCTTATTTAAAAGGTAGGACCCAAAGAGTAATGCTGAGGCAGACTACCTCTAAACAGGTTCACGTTACTTCTGGTGTTCCTCAAGGTAGTCATCTTGGACCTTTACTCTTTACTCTTTTTATAAATGATCTCCCCTTTGTCACATGCCCGTGTACTCATGTATGCGGATGATGTGAAACTTATTCTATCATACACTAATCCCCTACATCATTCTCGTCTACAAGACGATTTGAACGCTATGCAACTTTGGTGTTCGGACAATCAATTGCATCTGAATTGTTCAAAGTGTATGTTTATGACATTTTATCGTACTACACCTTATCTTGTCAGTTATACAATCGACAATACCCCTTTGCAACGTATACTAACAGTTAAGGATCTAGGCGTTCTTTTTGATTCTAAACTCTGTTTCAATCTTCACATAGATACCATCGTTAATGAGGCAAAAGGTGTACTTGGATTCATTAAACGATGGTCTAAAGAGTTTAACGATCCTTTTATAACGAAACTTCTGTACATCTCTCTTGTTCGCCCTATCCTTGAATACTGCTCTTGCATCTGGTCTCCGCAGTATAACAATAGCCAGGATCGTATTGAATCTGTTCAGAAGCAATTTCTGCTTTTTGCCTTACGAGGTTTAAATTGGGACCCTAATCTTCGTTTGCCATCCTACTCCAGCAGGCTGCTTCTTCTTAACCTTCCGTCATTAACCAACCGTAGGACAATTCTTGGTGTTGTCCTTCTACATAAGTTGATTATTGGCGATATAGATTCTCCTTTTCTGCTAGGGCGTCTTCAATTCTCTGTTCCGTCTAGACCAACCAGAAATTACCGCCCCTTATTCCTGTCTACGTGCACAACAGACTACGCTATGCACAATCCTTTTCGCGTGCTATGTAAAAATTATAATAGTTTGCATCACGTTTTCTCTATAGAACTTTCTCTACCCCTAATAAAATCGTTGCTTTCAGGATACCTTCGGGAAGTCACTGACCATTCCCAGCTATGAGGAGGGGCATAGCTTGCCGGACAGGCATTAAATTTTCCCCCACCGGGTCGGTGATTTCCCATTACTTTTCTCTCTGTCCTATCTACTTAACACTCTATACATCTAGCTTAAATTTCTTTACTTTATTAACAATCTTCTTACTTTCCTTTTTCTTATTTATTGTATTTTATTAATTAATATAGCAAACTAAGATTATCTTTAATTTTACTTAAGAACACTTTTTTCCTACTTACTCCCTTCTGCTTAGATGTAGGCTCTAATAGCGTCACTGACAAATTTAGCTGTGAAAAGGGGCACAGCTGGCCGGACTGGCAACTAAAACACCTCCATCGGTCGGTGATGCTATTTAGAGAACTGTGTTATCTAACTAGGCTTTTAGCATATAATTCCATTATGTATTGTATGTATAATGAGGAAGACACTCGTTTTGTCGACCATTAATAAATAAATAAATAAATAAATAAAATAAATAATTTGAATAGCTCCTATAGGCTGCAAATGCCAGATTTTCGTGGCTCCTGGTATCTGAGACAAGTTTTGGTTAAGCAGATTTGACCTCAAGGTGAGGCTGTATGCTTTAAGACTTAATAGTCGGGAGAGACTATTTGGCTTTGACTAGCTCCCCTAGGCTGCAAAAGCCAGATTGGCAGGGCTCCTGGTATCGGAGACAAGTTTTGGTAAAGCAGTTTTAACGGCCAGGTGAAGCTATATATTTTAAGACTGAATAGTCGAGTGGGACTATTTGGTTTTAGCTAACTCCCCTAGGCTGCACATGCCCGATTAACAGGGTTCCTGGCATCTGAGACAAGTTTGGAAAAGCAATTTAAGCGGCCAGATGGGGCTGTTTGTTTAAAGATGGAATACTCGGGTGAGACTGTTTGGCTTTGTTTTGTTCCCCTAGGCTGCAAATGCCAAATTGGCGGGACTTTTGGGCTTTGACTTGCTCCCCTCGGCTGCAAATGACAGATTGGCAGGGGTCCTGGTATCTTAGTCAAGTTTTGCCAAAGCAGTTTTGACGGCCAGGTAAGGCTGTCTGTTTTAAGACTAAATGGTCAAGTGAGACTATTTGGCTTTGACCTGCTGCTCTAGGCTGCAAATGCCAGATTGGCAGGGCTCCTGGTATCTGAGACAAGTTTTAGGTAAGCAGTTTTGACTTCCAATTGAGGCTATATGTTAAATATTACATAGTCGGGTGAGACTATTTGGTTTTAACTAACTCTTCTAGGCTGCACATGCCAAATTGGCAGGGCTCCTGGTATCTGAGACAAGTTTTGGTAAAGCAGATTTGACTTCCAGGTGAGGCTGTATGTTTTAAGACTAAATAGTCGGATGAGACTATTTGGCTTTGACTAGCTCCTATAGGCTGCAAATGACAGATTATGGGGGCTCCTGGTATCTGAGACAAGTTTTGCTAAAGCAATTTTGGCGGCCGGAAGGGGCTGTATGTTTTAAGATGGAAAAGTCGGGTGAGACTGTTTGGCTTTGACTAGCTCCCCTAGGCTGCAAATGCCAGATTGGCGGGGCTCCTGGTATCTGAGACAAGTTTTGGTGAAGCAGTTTTGACTTCCAGGTGAGGCTGTATGTTTTAAGACTAAATATTCGGGTGAGACTATTTGGCTTTAACTAGCTCCCCTAGGCTGCACATGTCCGATTGGCAGGGCTCCTAGCATCTGAGACAAATTTTGGTAAAGCAATTTTGGCTGCCAGATGGGGTTGTATGTTTTAAGATGGAAGAGTCGGGTGAGACTGTTTGGCTTTGTTTTGTTCCCCTAGGCTGCAAATGCCAGATTGTCAGGGCTCCTGGTATATGAGACAAGTTTTGGGTAAGTAGTTTTGACTTTCCGGTGAGGCTGTATGTTTTCAGACTAAATAGTCGGGTGAGACTATTTGGCTTTGACTAGCTCCCCTAGGCTGCAAATGCCAGATTGGCAATGCTCCTGGTATCTGAGACAAATTTTGGTAAAGCAGTTTTGACTTCCAGTTAAGGCTGTATGTTTTAAGACTAAATAGTCGGGTGAGACAATTTGGCTTTAACTAGCTCCCCTAGGCTGCACATGTCCGATTGGCAGGGCTCCTAGCATCTGAGACAAATTTTGTTGAAGCAATTTTGGCGGCCAGATGGGGTTGTATGTTTTAAGATGGAAGAGTCGGGTGAGACTGTTTGGCTTTGTTTTGTTCCCCTAGGCTGCAAATGCCAGATTGTCTGGGCCTCTGGTATCTGAGACAAGTTTTGGGTAAGTAGTTTTGACGCCCAGGTAAGGATGTATGTTTTAAGACCACATAGTCGGGTGAGCCTATTTGGCTTTACCTAGCTCCTCTAGGCTGCAAATGCCAGAATGGCAATGCTCCTGGTATCTGAGACAAATTTTGGTAAAGCAGTTTTGACTTCCAGTTAAGGCTGTATGTTTTAAGACTAAATAGTCGGGTGAGACAATTTGGCTTTAACTAGCTCCTCTAGGCTGCACATGTCCGATTGGCAGGGCTCCTAGCATCTGAGACAAATTTTCTTGAAGAAATTTTGGCGGCCAGATGGGGTTGTATGTTTTAAGATGGAAGAGTCGGGTGAGACGGTTTGGCTTTGTTTTGTTCCCCTAGGCTGCAAATGCCAGATTGTCTGGGCTTCTGGTATCTGAGACAAGTTTTGGGTAAGTAGTTTTGACGCCCAGGTAAGGATGTATGTTTTAAGACCACATAGTCGGGTGAGCCTATTTGGCTTTACCTAGCTCCTCTAGGCTGCAAATGCCAGAATGGCAATGCTCCTGGTATCTGAGACAAATTTTGGTGAAGCAGTTTTGACGGCCAGGTTGTATGTATGTTTTAAGACTAAATAGTCTGGTGAGACTATTTGGCTTTGACCTGCTCCCCTAGGCTGCAATGCCAAATTGGTAGGGCTCCTGGTGTCTGAGACAAGTTTTGGTAAAGCTGATTTGACTTCCAGGTGAGGCTGTATGTTTTAAGACTAAATAGTCGGGTGAGACAATTTGGCTTTAACTAGCCCGGTTAGGCTGCACATGCCCGATTGGCAGGGCTCCTGGCATCTGAGACAAGTTTTGGTAAAGCAATTTTGGCGGCCAGATGGGGCTGTATTTTTAAAGATTAAATAGTCGGGTGAGACTATTTGGCTTTGACTTGCTCCCCTAGGCTGCAATGCCAAATTGGCAGGGCTCCTGGTATCAGAGACAAGTTTTGGTAAAGCAGTTTTGACAGCCAGGTGAGGCTGTATGTTTTAAGACTGAATAGTCGGGTGAGACTATTTGGTTTTGAGTAGCTCCTCTAGACTGCAAATGCCAGATTATCGTGGTTCCTGGTATCTGAGACAAGTTTTGCTAAAGTAATTTTGGCGGCCAGATGGGGCTGTATGTTTTTAGATGGAAAAGTTGGGTGAGACTCTTTGGCTTTGACTTGTTCCCCTAGGCTGCAAATGATAGATTGGCGGAACTCCTGGTATCTGAGACAAGTTTTGGTAAAGCAGATTTGACTTCCAGGTGAGGCTGTATGTTTTAAGACTAAATAGTCGGGTGAGACAATTTGGCTTTAACTAGCCCACCTAGGCCGCACATGCCCGATTGGCAGGGCTCCTGGCATCTGAGACAAGTTTTGGTAAAGCAAATTTGGCGGCCAGATGGGGCTGTATGTTTTCAGACTAAATAGTCGGGTGACACTATTTGGCTTTGACCTGCTCCCCCTAGGCTGCAAATGCCAGATTGGCAATGCTCCTGGTATCTGAGACAAAAATTTGGTAAAGCAGTTTTGACGGCTAGATGGGGCTGTATGTTTTAAGATGGAAAAGTTGGGTGAGACTCTTTGGCTTTGACTTGTTCCCCTAGGCTGCAAATGCCAGATTGGCAGGAACTCCTGGTATCTGAGACAAGTTTTGGTAAAGCAAGTTTTGACAGCCAGGTGAGGCTGTATGTTTTAAGACTGAATAGTCGGGTGAGACTATTTGGTTTTGATAACCCCTATACCAGGTGAGGCTGTTGTTTTAAGACTAAATAGTCGGGTGAGACTTTTGGTTTTAGCCCCCTAGACTGCAAATGGCAGATTATCGTGGTTCCTGGTATCTGAGACAAGTTTTGCTAAAGCAATTTTGGCGGCCAGATGGGCTTGTATGTTTGTTCCCCTAGGCTGCAAATGCCAGATTGTCAGGGCTCCAGGTATCTGGGACAAATTTTGGGTAAGTAGTTTTGACTTTCCGGTGAGACTGTATGTTTTCAGACTAAATAGTCGGGTGAGACTATTTGGCTTTGAGTAGCTCCCCTAGGCTGCAAATGACAGATTATCAGGGCTCCTGGTATCTGAGACAAGTTTTGCTAAAGCAATTTTGGCGGCCAGGTGGGGCTGTATGTTTTAAGATGGAAAAGTCGGGTGAGACTGTTTGGCTTTGACTTGTTCCCCTAGGCTGCAAATGCCAGATTGGCGGAACTCCTGGTATCTGAGACAAGTTTTGGTAAAGCAGTTTTGACAGCCAGGTGAGGCTGTAAGTTTTAAGACTAAATAGTCTGGTGAGACTATTTGGGTTTGACCTGCTCCCCTAGGCTGCAAATGCCAGATTGGCAATGCTCCTGGTATCTGAGACAAAATTTGGTAAAGCAGTTTTGACGGCTAGATGGGGCTGTATGTTTTAAGATGGAAAAGTTGGGTGAGACTCTTTGGCTTTGACTTGTTCCCCTAGGCTGCAAATGCCAGATTGGCGGAACTCCTGGTATCTGAGACAAGTTTTGGTAAAGCAGTTTTGACAGCCAGGTGAGGCTGTATGTTTTAAGACTGAATAGTCGGGTGAGACTATTTGGTTTTGAGTAGCCCCTCTAGACTGCAAATGGCAGATTATCGTGGTTCCTGGTATCTGAGACAAGTTTTGCTAAAGCAATTTTGGCGGCCAGATGGGCTTGTATGTTTGTTCCCCTAGGCTGCAAATGCCAGATTGTCAGGGCTCCAGGTATCTGGGACAAGTTTTGGGTAAGTAGTTTTGACTTTCCGGTGAGACTGTATGTTTTCAGACTAAATAGTCGGGTGAGACTATTTGGCTTTGACTAGCTCCCCTAGGCTGCAAATGCCAGATTGACAATGCTCCTGGTATCTGAGACAAATTTTGGTAAAGCAGTTTTGACGGCCAGGTAAGGCTGTATGTTTTAAGACTAAATAGTCTGGTGAGACTATTTGGCTTTGACCTGCTCCCCTAGGATGCAATGCCAAATTGGCAGGGCTCCTGGTATCTGAAACAAGTTTTGGTGACGCAGTTTGACTTCCAGGTGAGGCTGTATGTTTTAAGACTAAATAGTCTAGTGAGACTATTTGGCTTTGAGTAGCTCCGCTAGGCTGCAAATGCCAGAATATCGTGGCTCCTGGTATCTGAGACAAGTTTTGCTAAAGCAATTTTGGCGGCCAGATGGGACTATATGTTTTAAGATGGAAAAGTTGGGTGAGACAGTTTGGCTTTGACTTGTTCCCCTAGGCTGCAAATGCCAGATTGGCAATGCTCCTGGCATCTGCGAAAAATTTTGGTAAGGCAGTTTTGACGGCCAGGTAAGGCTGTATGTTTTAAGACTAAATAGTCTAGTGAGACTAGTTGGCTTTGACTAGCTCCCCTTGGCTGCAAATGCAAGATTGGCAATGCTCCTGGTATCTTAGTCAAGTTTTGATTGCGCAGTTTTGACTTCCAGGTGAGACTGTATGTTTTAAGACTAAATAGTCGGGTGAGACTATTTGGCTTTAACTTGCTCCCCTTGTCTGCAATTTTAAATTGGCAGGCCTCCTGGTATCTGAGACAAGTTTCGGGCTAGCAGTTTTGACTTCCAGGTGAGGCTGTATGTTTAAAGATAAAATAGTCTGGTGAGTCTATTTGGCTTTGACTAGCTCCCCTAGGTTGCAATGCCAAATTGGCAGGGCTGCTGGTATCTGAGACAAGTTTTGCTAAAGCAATTTTGGCGGCCAGATGGGGCTGTATGTTTTTCGTCTAAATAGTCGGGTGAGACTATTTGGCTTTGACTAGCTCCTCTAGGCTGCAAATGCCAGATTGACTGGGCTCCTGGTGTCTGAGACAAATTTTGGTAAAGCAGTTTTGACAATTTCGCCCAGTGTATATGTATGTTTTAAGACTTAATAGTCGGGTGAGACTATTTGGCTTTAACTAGCTCCTCTAGGCTGCAAATGCCAGATTGGCAATGCTCCTGGTATCTGAGACAAATTTTGGTAAGGCAGTTTTGACTTGTATGTTTAAGACTAAATGCTGGGGTTGGCTTGCAATGCACTGGTGTCTGAGACAAGTTTGAAAGCTGTTTGCCCAGGTGAGGCTGTAGTTTAGACTAAATAGTCAGTATTTGGCTTTAACTAGCCCGGTTAGGCTGCACATGCCCGATTGGCAGGGCTCCTGGCATCTGAGACAAGTTTTGGTAAAGCAATTTTGGCGGCCAGATGGGGCTGTATTTTTTAAGATTAAATAGTCTAGTGAGACTATTTGGCTTTGACTTGCTCCCCTAGGCTGCAATGCCAAATTGGCAGGGCTCCTGGTATCAGAGACAAGTTTTGGTAAAGCAGTTTTGACAGCCAGGTGAGGCTGTATGTTTTAAGACTGAATAGTCGGGTGAGACTATTTGGTTTTGAGTAGCTCCTCTTGACTGCAAATGCCAGATTATCGTGGTTCCTGGTATCTGAGACAAGTTTTGCTAAAGTAATTTTGGCGGCCAGATGGGGCTGTATGTTTTTAGATGGAAAAGTTGGGTGAGACTCTTTGGCTTTGACTTGTTCCCCTAGGCTGCAAATGATAGATTGGCGGAACTCCTGGTATCTGAGACAAGTTTTGGTAAAGCAGATTTGACTTCCAGGTGAGGCTGTATGTTTTAAGACTAAATAGTCGGGTGAGACAATTTGGCTTTAACTAGCCCACCTAGGCCGCACATGCCCGATTGGCAGGGCTCCTGGCATCTGAGACAAGTTTTGGTAAAGCAAATTTGGCGGCCAGATGGGGCTGTATGTTTTCAGACTAAATAGTCGGGTGACACTATTTGGCTTTGACCTGCTCCCCCTAGGCTGCAAATGCCAGATTGGCAATGCTCCTGGTATCTGAGACAAGTTTTGGTAAAGCAGTTTTGACTTCCAGGTGAGGCTGTATGTTTTAAGACTAAAAGTCGGTGAGACTATTTGGCTTTGACTTGCTGCAATTAAATGAGGGCTCTGGTATCGAGACAAGTTTGGCTAGCAGTTTTGTTGTATGTTTTAAGATGAAAAAGTTGGGTGAGACTCTTTGGCTTTGACTTTGTTCATGCCAAATTGGCAGGGCTCCTAGCTGAACAAATGCCAGACTGATGGCCAGATTGGAACTCCTGGTATCTGAGACAAGTTTTTTTGTTAATTTTTTTTTTTTTTTTTTTTTCCCTTTTTATTTTAAATTTCTTGGGTTTTTGGAAGGTTTTTAAAAGCAGTTTTGACAGCCAGGTGAGGCTGTATGTTTTAAGACTGAAATAGTCGGGTGAGACTATTTGGTTTTGACTAGCTCCCTCTAGACTGCAAATGGCAGATTATCGTGGTTCCTGGTATCTGAGACAAGTTTTGCTAAAGCAATTTTGGCGGCCAGATGGGCTGTATCTTTAGGTGTAATTGTTTGTTTTGCCCTAGGCTGCAAATGCCAGATTGGCAGGGCTCTAGGTATCTGGGACAAGTTTTGGGTAAAGTAGTTTTGACTTTCCAGGTGAGGCTGTATGTTTTAAGACTAAATAGTCGGGTGAGACTATTTGGCTTTGAGTAGCTCCCCTAGGCTGCAAATGACAGATTATCAGGGCTCCTGGTATCTGAGACAAATTTTGCTAAAGCAATTTTGGCGGCCAGGTGGGGCTGTATGTTTTAAGATGGAAAAGTTGGGTGAGACTCTTTGGCTCTGACTTGTTCCCCTAGGCTGCAAATGTCAGATTGGTGGAGCTCTTTGTATCTGAGTCAAGTTTTGGTAAAGCACATTTGACTTCCAGGTGAGGCTGTATGTTTTAAGACTAAATAGTCTGGTGAGACTATTTGGGTTTGACCTGCTCCCCTAGGCTGCAAATGCCAGATTGGCAATGCTCCTGGTATCTGAGACAAAATTTGGTAAAGCAGTTTTGACGGCCAGATGGGGCTGTATGTTTTAAGATGGAAAAGTTGGGTGAGACTCTTTGGCTTTGACTTGTTCCCCTAGGCTGCAAATGCCAGATTGGCGGAACTCCTGGTATCTG
Organism: Drosophila littoralis; assembly: GCA_018903485.1. Lineage (NCBI taxonomy): Eukaryota > Metazoa > Arthropoda > Insecta > Diptera > Drosophilidae > Drosophila > Drosophila littoralis. Next base: position 40,359 of record JAEIGF010000228.1, on the reverse strand, counting down.
AGACAAGTTTTGGTAAAGCAGTTTTGACAGCCAGGTGAGGCTGTATGTTTTAAGACTGAATAGTCGGGTGAGACTATTTGGTTTTGAGTAGCCCCTCTAGACTGCAAATGGCAGATTATCGTGGTTCCTGGTATCTGAGACAAGTTTTGCTAAAGCAATTTTGGCGGCCAGATGGGCTTGTATGTTTGTTCCCCTAGGCTGCAAATGCCAGATTGTCAGGGCTCCAGGTATCTGGGACAAGTTTTGGGTAAGTAGTTTTGACTTTCCGGTGAGACTGTATGTTTTCAGACTAAATAGTCGGGTGAGACTATTTGGCTTTGACTAGCTCCCCTAGGCTGCAAATGCCAGATTGACAATGCTCCTGGTATCTGAGACAAATTTTGGTAAAGCAGTTTTGACGGCCAGGTAAGGCTGTATGTTTTAAGACAAAATAGTCTGGTGAGACTATTTGGCTTTGACCTGCTCCCCTAGGATGCAATGCCAAATTGGCAGGGCTCCTGGTATCTGAAACAAGTTTTGGTGACGCAGTTTGACTTCCAGGTGAGGCTGTATGTTTTAAGACTAAATAGTCTAGTGAGACTATTTGGCTTTGAGTAGCTCCGCTAGGCTGCAAATGCCAGAATATCGTGGCTCCTGGTATCTGAGACAAGTTTTGCTAAAGCAATTTTGGCGGCCAGATGGGGCTGTATGTTTTAAGACGGGAAAAAGTTGGGTGAGACAGTTTGGCTTTGACTTGTTCCCCTAGGCTGCAAATGCCAGATTGGCAATGCTCCTGGCATCTGCGAAAAATTTTGGTAAGGCAGTTTTGACGGTAAAGTTACTAAATAGTCTAGTGAGACTATTGGCTTTGACTAGCCCCTTGGCTGAAATGCAAGATTGGCAATGCCCTGGTATCTTAATTTTGATTGCGCAGTTTTGATGTTTAGGTGAAGACTGTATGTTTTAAAAAATAGTCTAGGTGAGACTATTTGGCTTTGACGTACTCCCCTAGGCTGCAAATGCCAGATTGGCAATGCTCCTGGTATCTTAGTCAAGTTTTGATTGCGCAGTTTTGACTTCCAGGTGAGACTGTATGTTTTAAGACTAAATAGTCGGGTGAGACTATTTGGCTTTAACTTGCTCCCCTAGTCTGCAATTTTAAATTGGCAGGGCTCCTGGTATCTGAGACAAGTTTCGGGCTAGCAGTTTTGACTTCCAGGTGAGGCTGTATGTTTAAAGATAAAATAGTCTGGTGAGTCTATTTGGCTTTGACTAGCTCCCCTAGGTTGCAATGCCAAATTGGCAGGGCTGCTGGTATCTGAGACAAGTTTTGCTAAAGCAATTTTGGCGGCCAGATGGGGCTGTATGTTTTTCAAGTGAAGTTGCTCTGGCTGCAAATGCCGATCGAGACAAATTTTGGTAAAGCTATTTACCCATAAATATGTCGTTTAAGACTTAATAGTCGTGAGACTATTTGGCTTTAACTAGCTCCTCTAGGCTGCAAATGCCAGATTGACAAGGCTCCTGGCATCTGAGACAAATTTTGGTAAAGCAGTTTTGACGGCCAGGTAAGTATGTATGTTTTAAGACTTAATAGTCTAGTGAGACTATTTGGCTTTGACTAGCTCCCCTAGGCTGCAAATGCCAGATTGGCAATGCTCCTGGTATCTGAGACAAGTTTTGGTAAGGCAGTTTTGACTGCCAGGTGAGGCTGTATGTTTTAAGACTAAATAGTCGGGTGAGACTATTTGGCTTTGACGTACTCCCCTAGGCTGCAAATGCCAGATTGGCGGGGCTCCTGGCATCTGAGACAAGTTTTGGTAAAGCAAATTTGGCGGCCAGATGGGGCTGTATGTTTTCAGACTAAATAGTCGGGTGAGACTATTTGGCTTTGACTAACTCCTCTAGGCTGCAAATGCAAGATTGGCAATGCTCCTGGTATCTTAGTCAAGTTTTGGTAGCGCAGTTTTGACATTCAGGTGAGGCTGTATGATTTAAGATTCAATACTCTGGTGAGACTATTTGGCTTTGACTTGCTCCCCTAGGCTGCAATGCCAAATTGGCAATGCTCCTGGTATCTGAGACAAGTTTTGGTAAAGCAGTTTTGACGGCCAGGTGAGGCTGTTTGTTTTAAGACTAAATAGTCTGGTGAGACTATTTGGCTTTGACTACTACCCTAGGCTGCAGCCCGATTGGCAGGGCATTGGAGACAAGTTTTTGGCGGCCAGTTGGGGCTGTATGTTTGAAGATGAAATTGTCGGGTGAGACCGTTTTGGCTTTGACTTATTCCCCTAAGCTGCAAATGTCAGATTGGCGGGGCTCCTGGTATCTGAGTCAAGTTTTGGTAAAGCAGTTTTGACTTCCAGGTGAGGCTGTATGTTTTAAGACTAAATAGTCGGGTGAGACTATTTGGCTTTAACTAGCTCCCCTAGGCTACACATGTCCGATTGGCAGGGTTCCTGGCATCTGAGAAAAATTTTGGTAAAGCAGTTTTGACTTCCAGGTAAGGCTGTATGTTTTATGATAACATAGTCTGGTGAGACTATTTGGCTTTGACGTGCTCCCCTCGGGTGCAAATGTCAGATTGGCGGGGCTCCTGGTATCTGAGTCAAGTTTTGGTAAAGCAGTTTTGACTTCCAGGTGAGGCTGTATGTTTTAAGACTAAATAGTCGGGTGAGACTATTTGGCTTTGACTTGCTCCCCTAGGCTGTAAATGCCAGATTGGCGGGGCTCCTGGCATCTGAGACAAGTTTTGGTAAAGCAAATTTGGCGGCCAGATGGGGCTGTATGTTTTCAGACTAAATAGTCGGGTGAGACTATTTGGCTTTGACTAACTCCTCTTGGCTGCAAATGCAAGATTGGCAATGCTCCTGGTATCTTAGTCAAGTTTTGGTAGCGCAGTTTTGACATTCAGGTGAGGCTGTATGTTTAAAGATTCAATACTCTGGTGAGACTATTTGGCTTTGACTTGCTCCCCTAGGCTGCAATGCCAGATTGGCAAGGCTCCTGGTATCTGAGACAAGTTTTGGTAAAGCAGTTTTGACGCCCAGATGGGGCTGTATGTTTTAAGATGGAAAAGTTGGGTGAGACTCTTTGGCTTTGACTTGTTCCCCTAGGCTGCAAATGCCAGATTGGCGGAATGCTCCTGGTATCTGAGACAAGTTTTGGTAAAGCAGATTTGACTTTCAGGTGAGGCTGTATGTTTTAAGACTAAATAGTCTGGTGAGACTATTTGGGTTTGACCTGCTCCCCTAGGCTGCAAATGCCAGATTGGCAATGCTCCTGGTATCTGAGACAAATTTTGGTAAAGCAGTTTTGACGGCCTGATGGGGTTGTATGTTTTAAGATGGAAGAGTCGGGTGAGACTGTTTGGCTTTGTTTTGTTCCCCTAGGCTGCAAATGCCAAATTGGAAGGGCTCCTGGTATCAGAGACAAGTTTTGGTAAAGCAGTTTTGACAGCCAGGTGAGGCTGTATGTTTTAAGACTGAATAGTCGGGTGAGACTATTTGGTTTTGAGTAGCCCCTCTAGACTGCAAATGGCAGATTATCGTGGTTCCTGGTATCTGAGACAAGTTTTGCTAAAGCAATTTTGGCGGCCAGATGGGTTTGTATGTTTGTTCCCCTAGGCTGCAAATGCCAGATTGTCAGGGCTCCAGGTATCTGGGACAAGTTTTGGACTTTCCAGGTGAGACTGTATGTTTTAAGACTAAATAGTCGGGTGAGACTATTTGGCTTTGACTGGCTCCCCTAGGCTGCAAATGCCAGATTGACAATGCTCCTGGTATCTGAGACAAATTTTGGTAAAGCAGTTTTGACGGCCAGGTAAGGCTGTATGTTTTAAGACTAAATAGTCTGGTGAGACTATTTGGCTTTGACCTGCTCCCCTAGGCTGCAAATGCCAAATTGGCAGGGCTCCTGGTATCTGAAACAAGTTTTGGTGACGCAGTTTGACTTCCAGGTGAGGCTGTATGTTTTAAGACTAAATAGTCTAGTGAGACTATTTGGCTTTGAGTAGCTCCTCTAGGCTGCAAATGCCAGAATATCGTGGCTCCTGGTATCTGAGACAAGTTTTGCTAAAGCAATTTTGGCGGCCAGATGGGGCTGTATGTTTTAAGATGGAAAAGTTGGGTGAGACAGTTTGGCTTTGACTTGTTCCCTTAGGCTGCAAATGCCAGATTGGCAATGCTCCTGGTATCTTAGTCAAGTTTTGATTGCGCAGTTTTGACTTCCAGGTGAGACTGTATGTTTTAAGACTAAATAGTCGGGTGAGACTATTTGGCTTTAACTTGCTCCCCTAGTCTGCAATTTTAAATTGGCAGGGCTCCTGGTATCTGAGACAAGTTTCGGGCTAGCAGTTTTGACTTCCAGGTGAGGCTGTATGTTTAAAGATAAAATAGTCTGGTGAGTCTATTTGGCTTTGACTAGCTCCCCTAGGTTGCAATGCCAGATTGACTGGGCTCCTGGTGTCTGAGACAAATTTTGGTAAAGCAGTTTCGACGCCCAGATAAATATGTATGTTTTAAGACTTAATAGTCGGGTGAGACTATTTGGCTTTAACTAGCTCCTCTAGGCTGCAAAAGCCAGATTGTCAATGCTCCTGGCATCTGAGAAAAATTTTGGTAAGGCAGTTTTGACGGCCAGGTAAGGCTGTATGTTTTAAGACTAAATAGTCTAGTGAGACTATTTGGCTTTGACTAACTCCTCTTGGCTGCAAATGCAAGATTGGCAATGCTCCTGGTATCTTAGTCAAGTTTTGGTAGCGCAGTTTTGACATTCAGGTGAGGCTGTATGTTTTAAGATTCAATACTCTGGTGAGACTATTTGGCTTTGACTTGCTCCCCTAGGCTGCAATGCCAGATTGGCAATGCTCCTGGTATCTGAGACAAAATTTGGTAAAGCAGTTTTGACGGCCAGATGGGGCTGTATGTTTTAAGATGGAAAAGTTGGGTGAGACTCTTTGGCTTTGACTTGTTCCCCTAGGCTGCAAATGCCAGATTGGCGGAACTCCTGGTATCTGAGACAAGTTTTGGTAAAGCAGATTTGACTTTCAGGTGAGGCTGTATGTTTTAAGACTAAATAGTCTGGTGAGACTATTTGGGTTTGACCTGCTCCCCTAGGCTGCAAATGCCAGATTGGCAATGCTCCTGGTATCTGAGACAAATTTTGGTAAAGCAGTTTTGACGGCCTGATGGGGTTGTATGTTTTGAGATGGAAGAGTCGGGTGAGACTGTTTGGCTTTGTTTTGTTCCCCTAGGCTGCAAATGCCAAATTGGAAGGGCTCCTGGTATCAGAGACAAGTTTTGGTAAAGCAGTTTTGACAGCCAGGTGAGGCTGTATGTTTTAAGACTGAATAGTCGGGTGAGACTATTTGGTTTTGAGTAGCCCCTCTAGACTGCAAATGGCAGATTATCGTGGTTCCTGGTATCTGAGACAAGTTTTGCTAAAGCAATTTTGGCGGCCAGATGGGGCTGTATGTTTTTCGTCTAAATAGTCGGGTGAGACTATTTGGCTTTGACTAGCTCCTCTAGGCTGCAAATGCCAAATTGACTGGGCTCCTGGTGTCTGAGACAAATTTTGGTAAAGCAGTTTCGACGCCCAGGTAAGTATGTATGTTTTAAGACTTAATAGTCGGGTGAGACTATTTGGCTTTAACTAGCTCCTCTAGGCTGCAAAAGCCAGATTGTCAATGCTCCTGGCATCTGAGAAAAATTTTGATAAGGCAGTTTTGACTGCCAGGTAAGGCTGTATGTTTTAAGACTAAATAGTCTAGTGAGACTATTTGGGTTTGACTAGCTCCCCTTTGCTGCAAATGCAAGATTGGCAATGCTCCTGGTATCTTAGTCAAGTTTTGGTAGCGCAGTTTTGACTTCAAGGTGAGGCTGCATGTTTTAAGATTAAATAGTCGGGTGAGACTATTTGGCTTTGACTTGCTCCCCTAGGCTGCAAATGCCAGATTGGCGGGGCTCCTGGCATCTGAGACAAGTTTTGGTAAAGCAAATTTGGCGGCCAGATGGGGCTGTATGTTTTCAGACTAAATAGTCGGGTGAGACTATTTGGCTGCAAATGCAAGATTGGCAATGCTCCTGGTATCTTAGTCAAGTTTTGGTAGCGCTGTTTTGACATTCAGGTGAGGCTGTATGTTTTAAGATTCAATACTCTGGTGAGACTATTTGGCTTTGACTTGCTCCCCTAGGCTGCAATGTCAAATTGGCACAGCTCCTGGTATCTGAGACAAGTTTTGGGAAAGCAGTTTTTACGGCCAGGTGAGGATGTTTGTTTTAAGACTAAATAGTCGGGTGAGACTATTTGGCGTTGACTAGCTACCCTAGGCTGCACATGCCCGATTGGCAGGGCTATTGGCATCTGAGACAAGTTTTTGTAAAGAAATTTTGGCGGCCAGTTGGGGCTGCATGTTTGAAGATGAAATTGTCGGGTGAGACCGTTTTGGCTTTGACTTATTCCCCTAAGCTGCAAATGTCAGATTGGCGGGGCTCCTGGTATCTGAGTCAAGTTTTGGTAAAGCAGTTTTGACTTCCAGGTGAGGCTGTATGTTTTAAGACTAAATAGTCGGGTGAGACTATTTGGCTTTAACTAGCTCCCCTAGGCTACACATGTCCGATTGGCAGGGTTCCTGGCATCTGAGACAAGTTTTGGGTAAGTAGTTTTGACTTTCCGGTGAGGCTGTATGTTTTCAGACTAAATAGTCTGGTGAGACTTTTTGGCTTTGACCTGCTCCCCTAGGTTGCAATGCCAAATTGGCGGGCTCCTGGTATCTGAGACAAGTTTTGGGAAAGCAGTTTTAACTTCCAGGTGAGGCTGTATGTTTTAAGACTAAATAGTCGGGGAGACTATTTTGATTTAGCTAGCTCCCCAAGGCTGCACATGTCCGATTGGCAGGGCTCATGGCATCTGAGACAAGTTTTGGTAAAGCAATTTTGGCGGCCAGATGGGGCTGTATGTTTTAAGATGTAATTGTCGGGTGAGACCGTTTTGGCTTTGAATTATTCCCCTAGGCTGGAAATGTCAGATTGGCGAGGCTCCTGGTATCTGAGTAAAGTTTTGGTAAAGCAGTTTTGACTTCCAGGTGAGGCTGTATGTTTTAAGACTAAATAGTCGGGTGAGACTATTTGGATTTAACTAGCTCCCCTGAGACAAGTTTTGGTGAAGCAATTGTGACCGCCGTATGGGGCTGTATGTTTTAAGATGGAATAGTCGGGTGAGACTGTTTGGCTTTGTTTTGTTCCCCTAGGGTGCAAATGACAAATTGGCGAGACTGTTTGGCTTTGACTTGCACCACTGGCCGCACATGCCGAATCGGCAGAGCTTCTGGTATCTGAGACAAGTTTTGGTAATAAAACGGTTTGACGGCCAGGTAAGGCTGTATGTTTTAAGATTAAGTAGTCGGGTGAGACTATTTGGCTTTGTCTTGCTCCCCTAGGCTGCAAATGCCAGATTGGCAGGGCTCTTGGTATCTGAGACAAGTTTTGGTAAGCAGTTTTACTCCCAGGTGAGGCTGTATGTTTTAAGATGGAAGAGTCGGGTGAGACTGTTTGGCTTTGTTTTGTTCCCCTAGGCTGCAAATGCCAGATTGTCAGGGCTCCTGGTATCTGAGACAAGTTTTGGGTAAGTAGTTTTGACTTTCCGGTGAGGCTGTATGTTTTCAGACTAAATAGTCTGGTGAGACTTTTTGGCTTTGACCTGCTCCCCTAGGTTGCAATGCCAAATTGGCGGGCTCCTGGTATCTGAGACAAGTTTTGGGAAAGCAGTTTTAACTTCCAGGTGAGGCTGTATGTTTTAAGACAAGTCGGGGAGACTATTTTGATTTAGCTAGCTCCCCAAGGCTGCACATGTCCGATTGGCAGGGCTCATGGCATCTGAGACAAGTTTTGGTAAAGCAATTTTGGCGGCCAGATGGGGCTGTATGTTTTAAGATGTAATTGTCGGGTGAGACCGTTTTGGCTTTGAATTATTCCCCTAGGCTGGAAATGTCAGATTGGCGAGGCTCCTGGTATCTGAGTAAAGTTTTGGTAAAGCAGTTTTGACTTCCAGGTGAGGCTGTATGTTTTAAGACTAAATAGTCAGGTGAGACTATTTGGATTTAACTAGCTCCCCTGAGACAAGTTTTGGTGAAGCAATTGTGACCGCCGTATGGGGCTGTATGTTTTAAGATGGAATAGTCGGGTGAGACTGTTTGGCTTTGTTTTGTTCCCCCTAGGGTGCAAATGACAAATTGGCGAGACTGTTTGGCTTGACTTGCACCACTGGCCGCACATGCCGAATCGGCAGAGCTTCTGGTATCTGAGACAAGTTTTGGTAATAAAACGGTTTGACGGCCAGGTAAGGCTGTATGTTTTAAGATTAAGTAGTCGGGTGAGACTATTTGGCTTTGTCTTGCTCCCCCTAGGCTGCAAATGCCAGATTGGCAGGGCTCTTGGTATCTGAGTCAAGTTTTGGTAAAGCACTTTTGACCTCCAGGTGAGGCTGTGTGTCTTCAGACTAAATAGTCGGGTGAGACAGTTTTGACTTCCAGTTAAGACTGTATATTTTATGATAAAATAGTCTGGTGAGACTATTTGTCTTCGACCTGCTTCCCTAGGCTGCAAAAGCCAGATTGGCAGGGCTCCTGGTATCGGAGACAAGTTTTGGTAAGCAGTTTTACTCCCAGGTGAGGCTGTATGTTTTAAGATGGAAGAGTCGGGTGAGACTTATTGGCTTTGACTAGCTCCCCTTGGCTGCAAAAGCAAGATTGGCAGGATGCTGGTATCTAAGTCAAATTTTGCTAAAGCAGTTTTGACTTCCAGGTGAAGCTGTATATTTTAAGACTAAATAGTCGGGTGAGACTAGTTGGCTTTGGCTAACTCCCCTAGGCTGCAAAAGCCAGATTGGCAGGGCTCCTGGTATCTGAGATAAATTTTGGTAAAGCAGTTTTGACGTCCAGGTGAGGCTGTATGTTTTAATATGGAATAGTCGGGTGAGACTATTTGGCTTTGACTAGCTCCCCTAGGCTGCAAAGCCAGATTGGCAGGGCTCCTGGTATATATGACACGTTTTGGTGAAGACGTCCAGGTGAGGCTGTGTGTTTGAAGACTAAATAGTCGGGTGAGACTATTTGGCTTTGACTAGCTCCCTAGGCTGCAAAAGCAAGATTGGCAGGATGCTGGTATCTGAGTAAAGTTTTGGTAAAGCAGTTTTGACTTCCAGGTGAGGCTGTATGTTTTAAGACTAAATAGTCGGGTGAGACTATTTGGCTTTAACTAGCTCCCCTGAGACAAGTTTTGGTGAAGCAATTTTGACCGCCGTATGGGGCTGTATGTTTTAAGATGGAATAGTCGGGTGAGACTGTTTGGCTTTGTTTTGTTCCCCTTTGGGTGCAAATGACAAATTGGCGAGACTGTTTGGCTTTGACTTGCACCACTAGGCCGCACATGCCGAATCGGCAGAGCTTCTGGTATCTGAGACAAGTTTTGGTAATAAAACGGTTTGACGGCCAGGTAAGGCTGTATGTTTTAAGATTAAGTAGTCGGGTGAGACTATTTGGTTTTGACTTGCTCCCCTAGGCTGCAAATGCCAGATTGGCAGGGCTCTTGGTATCTGAGTCAAGTTTTGGTAAAGTACTTTTGACTTCCAGGTGAGGCTGTGTGTCTTCAGACTAAATAGTCGGGTGAGACAGTTTTGACTTCCAGTTAAGACTGTATATTTTATGATAAAATAGTCTGGTGAGACTATTTGTCTTCGACCTGCTTCCCTAGGCTGCAAAAGCCAGATTGACAGGGCTCCTGGTATCGGAGACAAGTTTTGGTAAAGCAGTTTTAACGGCCAGGTGAAGCTGTATATTTTATGATAAAATAGTCTGGTGAGACTTTTTGGCTTTGACCTGCTCCCCTAGGTTGCAATGCCAAATTGGCGGGCTCCTGGTATCTGAGACAAGTTTTGGTAATAAAACGGTTTGACGGCCAGGTAAGGCTGTATGTTTTAAGATTAAGTAGTCGGGTGAGACTATTTGGCTTTGACTTGCTCCCCTAGGCTGCACATGCCCGATTGGCAGGGTTCCTGGCAATTGAGACAAGTTTGGAAACGCAATTTAATTCATTTTTTTTTTTTTTTTTTTTTAATGTAATTTAATTTATTTATTTATTAATGGTCGACAAAACGAGTGTCTTCCTCATTATACATACAATACATAATGGAATTATATGCTAAAAGCCTAGTTAGATAACACAGTTCTCTAAATAGCATCACCGACCGATGGAGGTGTTTTAGGTTGCCAGTCCGGCCAGCTGTGCCCCTTTTCACAGCTAAATTTGTCAGTGACGCTATTAGAGCCTACATCTAAGCAGAAGGGAGTAAGTAGGAAAAAAGTGTTCTTAAGTAAAATTAAAGATAATCTTAGTTTGCTATATTAATTAATAAAATACAATAAATAAGAAAAAGGAAAGTAAGAAGATTGTTAATAAAGTAAAGAAATTTAAGCTAGATGTATAGAGTGTTAAGTAGATAGGACAGAGAGAAAAGTAATGGGAAATCACCGACCCGGTGGGGAAAATTTACTGCCTGTCCGGCAAGCTATCCCCTTGCTCATAGCTGGGAATGGTCAGTGACTTCCCGAAGGTATCCTGAAAGCAACGATTTTATTAGGGGTAGAGAAAGTTCTATAGAGAAAACGTGATGCAAACTATTATAATTTTTACATAGCACGCGAAAAGGATTGTGCATAGCGTAGTCTGTTGTGCACGTAGACAGGAATAAGGGGCGGTAATTTCTGGTTGGTCTAGACGGAACAGAGAATTGAAGACGCCCTAGCAGAAAAAGGAGAATCTATATCGCCAATAATCAACTTATGTAGAAGGACAACACCAAGAATTGTCCTACGGTTGGTTAATGACGGAAGGTTAAGAAGAAGCAGCCTGCTGGAGTAGGATGGCAAACGAAGATTAGGGTCCCAATTTAAACCTCGTAAGGCAAAAAGCAGAAATTGCTTCTGAACAGATTCAATACGATCCTGGCTATTGTTATACTGCGGAGACCAGATGCAAGAGCAGTATTCAAGGATAGGGCGAACAAGAGAGATGTACAGAAGTTTCGTTATAAAAGGATCGTTAAACTCTTTAGACCATCGTTTAATGAATCCAAGTACACCTTTTGCCTCATTAACGATGGTATCTATGTGAAGATTGAAACAGAGTTTAGAATCAAAAAGAACGCCTAGATCCTTAACTGTTAGTATACGTTGCAAAGGGGTATTGTCGATTGTATAACTGACAAGATAACGTGTAGTACGATAAAATGTCATAAACATACACTTTGAACAATTCAGATGCAATTGATTGGCCGAACACCAAAGTTGCATAGCGTTCAAATCGTCTTGTAGACGACAATGATGTAGGGGATTAGTGTATGATAGAATAAGTTTCACATCATCCGCATACATGAGTACACGGGCATGTGATATAACAGAGGGGAGATCATTTATAAAAAGAGTAAAGAGTAAAGGTCCAAGATGACTACCTTGAGGAACACCAGAAGTAACGTGAACCTGTTTAGAGGTAGTCTGCCTCAGCATTACTCTTTGGGTCCTACCTTTTAAATAAGAATTTATCCAAAGCAAAAGAGACGGAGGGAAACCTATTCGGTCAAGTTTAAAAGTAAAATGTCATGGTGCACAGAGTCAAACGCCTTACTGAAGTCAGTATAAATGACATCAGTTTGCATTTTCGAAAGAAAGGCATCATTTACCAAGGAAGTAAATTCAAGCAGATTGGTCGTAGTTGACCGATTCTTTACGAATCCATGTTGAACAGGGGAAACAACTGATTTGCAGAAATGCTGCAAATTCGAAGTGATTATTTTTTCAAATAATTTAGGAATAGCGGACAGTTTTGCAATGCCTCTGTAATTTTGTATATCAGACTTTCCACCTTTCTTGTGGAGAGGAATGATATAAGATTCTTTCCAAAGAGATGGAAAGACAGAAGATTCAAGAGATAGATTAAAAAGCGGCCAGATGGGGCTGTATGTTTTAAGATGGAATACTCGGGTGAGACTGTTTGGCTTTGTTTTGTTCCCCTAGGCTGCAAATGCCAAATTGGCGGGACTGTTCGGCTCTGACTTGCTCCCCTCGGCTGCAAATGACAGATTGGCAGGGGTCCTGGTATCTTAGTCAAGTTTTGGCAAAGCAGTTTTGACGGCCAAGTAAGGCTGTATGTTTTCAGACTAAATAGTCGGGTGAGACTATTTGGCTTTGACTAGCTCCCCTTGGCTGCAAATGCAAGATTGGCAGGGGTCCTGGTATCTGAGACAAGTTTTGGTAATAAAACGGTTTGACGGCCAGGTAAGGCTGTATGTTTTAAGATTAAGTAGTCGGGTGAGACTATTTGGCTTTGACTAGCTCCCCCAAGGCTGCACATGCCAAATTGGCAGGGCTCCTGGCATCTGAGACAAGTTTTGGTAAAGAAATTTTGGCGGCCAGATGGGGCTATATGTTTTGAGATGTAATTGTCGGGAGAGACCGCTATGGCTTTGACTTGCTCCCCTAGGCTGCAAATGCCAGATTGGCAGGGCTCTTGGTATCTGAGTCAAGTTTTGGTAAAGCACTTTTGACTTCCAGGTGAGGCTGTGTGTCTTCAGACTAAATAGTCGGGTGAGACTATTTGGCTTTGACTAGCTCCCCAGGCTGCAAATGCCAGATTGGCAGTTTTGACTTCCAGTTAAGACTGTATATTTTATGATAAAATAGTCTGGTGAGACTATTTGGCTTTGACCTGCTGCCCTAGGCTGCAAATGCCAGATTGGCAGGGCTCCTGGTATCTGAGACAAGTTTTGGGTAAGTAGTTTTGACTTTCCGGTGAGGCTGTATGTTTTCAGACTAAATAGTCGGGTGAGACCATTTGGCTTTGACTAGCTCCCCTAGGCTTCAAATGCCAGATTGGCAGGGCTCCTAGTATCTGAGACAAATTTTGGTAATGCAATTTTGGCGGCCAGATGGGGTTGTATGTTTTAAGATGGAAGAGTCGGGTGAGACTGTTAGGCTTTGTTTTGTTCCCCTAGGCTGTAAATGCCAGATTGTCAGGGCTCCTGGTATCTGAGACAAGTTTTGGGTAAGTAGTTTTGACTTTCCGGTGAGGCTGTATGTTTTCAGACTAAATAGTCGGGTGAGACCATTTGGCTTTGACTAGCTCCCCTAGGCTTCAAATGCCAGATTGGCAGGGCTCCTAGTATCTGAGACAAATTTTGGTAATGCAATTTTGGCGGCCAGATGGGGTTGTATGTTTTAAGATGGAAGAGTCGGGTGAAACTGTTTGACTTTGTTTTGTACCACTAGGCTGCAAATGCCAGAATGGCAATGCCCCTGGTGTCTGAGACAAGTTTTGGTAAAGCAGTTTTGACTTTCAGGTGAGGCTGTATGTTCCAAGAATAAATAGTCGGGTGAGACTGTTTGGCTTTGACTTGTTCCCCTAGGCTGCAAATGCCAGATTGGCGGGGCTCCTGGTATCTGAGACAAATTTTGGGAAAGCAGATTTGACTTCCAGGTGCGGCTGTATGTTTTCAGACTAAACAGTCGAGTGAGACTATTTGGATTTGACCAGCTCCCCTTGGCTGCAAATGCAAGATTGGCAATGCTCCTGGTATCTCTAACAATTTTTGGTAATAAAACGGTTTGACGGCCAGGTAAGGCTGTATGTTTTAAGATAAAATAGTCGTGTGAGACTATTTGGCGTTGACCTGCTCCCCTAGGCTGCAATGCCAAATTGGCAGGGCTCCTGGTATCTGAGACAAGTTTTGGTGAAGCAGTTTTGACTTCCAGTTAAGGCTGTATGTTTTATGATAAAATAGTCTGGTGAGACTATTTGGCTTCGACCTGCTTCCCTAGGCTGCAATGCCAAATTGGCAGGGCTCCTGGTATCTGAGACAAGTTTTGGTGAAGCAGTTTTGACTTCCAGTTAAGGCTGTATGTTTTATGATAAAATAGTCTGGTGAGACTATTTGGCTTCGACCTGCTTCCCTAGGCTGCAATGCCAAATTGGCAGGGCTCCTGGTATCTGAGACAAGTTTTGGTGAAGCAGTTTTGACGTCCAGGTGAGGCTGTATGTTTTAAGACTAAATAGTCGGGTGAGACTATTTGGCTTTGAATAGCTCCTATAGGCTGCAAATGCCAGATTTTCGTGGCTCCTGGTATCTGAGACAAGTTTTGGTAAAGCAGATTTGACCTCAAGGTGAGGCTGTATGTTTTAAAACTTAATAGTCGGGAGAGACTATTTGGCTTTGACTAGCTCCCCTAGGCTGCAAAAGCCAGATTGGCAGGGCTCCTGGTATCGGAGACAAGTTTTGGTAAAGCAGTTTTAACGGCCAGGTGAAGCTATATATTTTAAGACTAAATAGTCGAGTGGGACTATTTGGTTTTAGCTAACTCCCCTAGGCTGCAAATGCCAGTTTGTCAGGGCTCCTGGCATTTGAGACAAGTTTTGGTAAAGCAGTTTTGACTTCCAGGTGAGGCTGAATGTTTTAATATGGAATAGTCTGGTGAGACCGTTTTGGCTTTGACTTGCTCCCCTAGGCTGCAAATACCAGATTGTCAGGGCTCCTGGTAACTGAGACAAGTTTTGGTAAAGCAGTTTTACTTCCAGGTGAGGCTGTATGTTTTAATATGGAATAGTCGGGTGAGACCGTTTTGGCTTTGACTTGCTCCCCTAGGCTGCAAATGCCAGATTGGAAGGGTTCCTGGTATCTGAGTCATGTTTTGGCAAAGCAGTTTTGACTTCCAGGTGAGGCTGTATGTTTTAAGATTAAGTAGTCGGGTGAGACTATTTGGCTTTGACTAGCTCCCCTAGGCTGCACATGCCAGACTGGCAGTGGTCCTGGTATCTGAGACGAGTTTTGGTAAAGCAGTTATGACGGCCAGGTTAGGCTGTATGTTTTAATATGGAATTGTCGGGTGAGACCGTTTTGGCTTGGACTTGCTCCCCTAGGCTGCAAATGCCAGAATGGCAGGTGTCCTGGTATCTGAGTCATGTTTTGGTAAAGCAGCTTTGACGGCCAGGTAAAGATTTATGTTTTAAGATTAAGTAGTCGGGTGAGACTATTTGGCTTTTACTTGCTCCTCTAGGCTGCAAATACCAGATTGTCAGGGCTCCTGGTAACTGAGACAAGTTTTGGTAAAGCAGTTTTACTTCCAGGTGAGGCTGTATGTTTTAATATGGAATAGTCGGGTGAGACCGTTTTGTCTTTGACCTGCTCCCCTAGGCTGCAATGCCAAATTGACAGGGCTCCTGGTATCTGTAACAAGTTTTTGTAAAGCAGTTTGCCTTCCAGGTGAGACTGTATGTTTGAAGACTAAATTGTCGGGTGAGACTATTTGGCTTTGACCTGCTCCCCTAGGCCTCAATGCCAAATTGACAGGGCTCCTGCTATCTGAGACAAGATTTTGTACAGCAGTTTTGCCTTCCAGGTGAGACTGTATGTTTTCAGACTCAATAGTCGGGTGAGACTATTTGGCTTTGACTAACTCCCCTAGGCTGCAAAAGCCAGATTGGCGGGGCTCCTGGTATCTGAGACAAGTTTTGGTGAAGCAGTTTTGACTTCCAGGTGAGGCTGTATGTTTTAAGATTAAAAAGTCTGGTGAGACTATTTGTCTTTGACCTGCTCCCCTAGGCTGCAATGCCAAATTGACAGGGCTCCTGGTATCTGTGACAAATTTTGCTAAAGCAGTTTTGCCTTTCAGGTCAGACTGTATGTTTGAAGACTAAATTGTCGGGTGAGACTATTTGGCTTTGACCTGCTCCCCTAGGCCTCAATGCCAAATTGACAGGGCTCCTGCTACCTGAGACAAGTTTTTGTACAGCAGTTTGGCCTTCCAGGTGAGACTGTATGTTTTCAGACTCAATAGTCGGGTGAGACTATTTGGCTTTGACTAGCTCCCCTAGGCTGCAAAAGCAAGAATGGCAGGGGTGCTGGTATCTGAGACAAGTTTTGGTGAAGCAGTTTTGACTTTCAAGTGAGGCTGTATGTTTTAGGATTAAAAAGTCTGGTGAGACTATTCGGCTTTGACTAGCTCCCCTAGACTGCAAAAGCCAGATTGGCGGGGCTCCTGGTATCTGAGACAAGTTTTGGTGAAGCAGTTTTGACTTCCAGGTGAGGCTGTATGTTTTAAGATTTAAGTGTCTGGTGAGACTATTTGGCTTTGACCTGCTCCCCTAGGCTGCAATGCCAAATTGACAGGGCTCCTGGTATCTGTGACAAGTTTTTGTAAAGCAGTTTTGCCTTCCAGGTGAGACTGTATGTTTGAAGACTAAATTGTCGGGTGAGACTATTTGGCTTTGACTAGCTCCCCTAGGCTGCAAAAGCCAGATTGGCGGGGCTCCTGGTATCTGAGACAAGTTTTGGTGAAGCAGTTTTGACTTCCAGGTGAGGCTGTATGTTTTAAGATTTAAAAGTCTGGTGAGACTATTTGGCTTTGACCTGCTCCCCTAGGCTGCAATGCCAGATTGGCAGGACTCCTGGCATCTGAGACAAGTCTTGGTAAAGCAGTTTTGACGGCCAGGTGAGACTGTATGTTTGAAGACTAAATTGTCGGGTGAGACTTTTTGGCTTTGACTTGTTCCCCTAGGCTGCAAAAGCAAGAATGGCAGAGGTGCCGGTATCTGAGACAAGTTTTGCTAAAGCAATTTTGGCGGTCAGATGGGGCTGCATGTTTTAAAATGGAAAAGTCGGTTGAGACTATTTGGCTTGGACTTGTTCCCCTAGGCTGCAAATGCCAGATTGGCGTGGCTCCTGGTATCTGAGACAAATTTTGGTGAAGCAGTTTTGACTTCCAGGTGAGGCTGTATGTTTTAAGACTAAATTGACGGGTGAGACTAATTGGCTTTGACTAACTCCCCTAGGCTGCAAAAGCCAGATTGGCAGGGGTCCAGATATTTGAGTCAAGTTTTGGCAAAGCAGTTTTGACTTCCAGGTGAGCCTGTATGCTTTCAGATTAAATAGTCGGGTGAGACTATTTGGCCTTGACTAACTTCACTAGGCTGCAAAGGCCAGAGTGGCGGGGCTCCTGGTATCTGAGGCAAGTTTTGATAAAACAGTTTTGACGTCCAGGTGAGGCTGTATGTTTTAAGACTTAATAGTCGGGTGAGACTATTTGGCTTTGACAAGCTCCCCTAGGCTGCAAATGCCAGATTGGCAGGGCTCCTGGTATCTGAGACAAATTTTTGTAAAGCAGTTTTGACGTCTAGGTGAGGCTGTATGTTTTAAGACTTAGTAGTCGGGTGAGACTATTTGGCTTTGACTTGTTCCCCTAGGCTGCAAATGCCAGATTGGCGGAACTCCTGGTATCTGAGACAAGTTTTGGTTAAGCAGTTTTGACTTTCAGGTGAGGCTGTATGTTTTAAGATTAAAAAGTCTGCTGAGACTATTTGGCTTTGACAAGCTCCCCTAGGCTGCAAATGCCAGATTGACAGGGGTCCAGATATTTGAGTCAAGTTTTGGCAAAGCAGTTTTGACTTCCAGGTGAGCCTGTATGCTTTCAGATTAAATAGTCGGGTGAGACTATTTGGCCTTGACTAACTTCCCTAGGCTGCAAAGGCCAGAGTGGCGGGGCTCCTGGTATCTGAGGCAAGTTTTGATAAAACAGTTTTGACGTCCAGGTGAGGCTGTATGTTTTAAGACTTAATAGTCGGGTGAGACTATTTGGCTTTGACTAGCTCCCCTAGGATGCAAAAGCCAGATTGGCGGGGCTCCTGGTATCTGAGACAAGTTTTGGTTAAGCAGTTTTGACTTCCAGGTGAGGCTGTATGTTTTAAGATTAAAAAGTCTGCTGAGACTATTTGGCTTTGACAAGCTCCCCTAGGCTGCAAATGCCAGATTGACAGGGGTCCAGATATTTGAGTCAAGTTTTGGCAAAGCAGTTTTGACTTCCAGGTGAGCCTGTATGCTTTCAGATTAAATAGTCGGGTGAGACTATTTGGCCTTGACTAACTTCACTAGGCTGCAAAGGCCAGAGTGGCGGGGCTCCTGGTATCTGAGGCAAGTTTTGATAAAACAGTTTTGACTTCCAGGTGAGGCTGTATGTTTTAAGATTAAAAAGTCTGGTGAGACTATTTGGCTTTGACCTGCTCCCCTAGGCTGCAATGCCAAATTGACAGGGCTCCTGGGATCTGAGACAAGTTTTGGTTAAGCAATTTTGGCGGTCAGATTGGGCTACATGTTTTAAAATGGAAAAGTCGGTTGAGACTATTTGGCTTGGACTTGTTCCCCTAGGCTGCAAATGCCAGATTGGCGGGGCTCCTGGTATCTGAGACAAGTTTTGGTTAAGCAGTTTTGACTTCCAGGTGAGGCTGTATGTTTTAATATTAAAAAGTCTGGTGAGACTATTTGGCTTTGACCTGCTCCCCTAGGCTGCAATGCCAAATTGACAGGGCTCCTGGTATCTGTGACAAGTTTTTGTAAGCCAGTTTTGCCTTCCAGGTGAGACTGTATGTTTGAAGACTAAATTGTCGGGTGAGACTATTTGGCTTTGACCTGCTCCCCTAGGCTTCAATGCCAAATTGACAGGGCTCCTGCTACCTGAGACAAGTTTTTGTACAGCAGTTTGGCCTTCCAGGTGAGACTGTATGTTTTCAGACTCAATAGTCGGGTGAGACTATTTGGCTTTGACTAGCTCCCCTAGGCTGCAAAAGCAAGAATGGCAGGGGTGCTGGTATCTGAGACAAGTTTTGGTGAAGCAGTTTTGACTTCCAGGTGAGGCTGTATGTTTTAAGATTTAAGTGTCTGGTGAGACTATTTGGCTTTGACCTGCTCCCCTAGGCTGCAATGCCAAATTGACAGGGCTCCTGGTATCTGTGACAAGTTTTTGTAAAGCAGTTTTGCCTTCCAGGTGAGACTGTATGTTTGAAGACTAAATTGTCGGGTGAGACTATTTGGCTTTGACTAGCTCCCCTAGGCTGCAAAAGCCAGATTGGCGGGGCTCCTGGTATCTGAGACAAGTTTTGGTGAAGCAGTTTTGACTTCCAGGTGAGGCTGTATGTTTTAAGATTTAGAAGTCTGGTGAGACTATTTGGCTTTGACCTGCTCCCCTAGGCTGCAATGCCAGATTGGCAGGACTCCTGGCATCTGAGACAAGTCTTGGTAAAGCAGTTTTGACGGCCAGGTGAGACTGTATGTTTGAAGACTAAATTGTCGGGTGAGACTTTTTGGCTTTGACTTGTTCCCCTAGGCTGCAAAAGCAAGATTGGCAGAGGTGCCCTGGTATCTGAGACAAGTTTTGCTAAAGCAATTTTGGCGGTCAGATGGGGCTGCATGTTTTAAAATGGAAAAGTCGGTTGAGACTATTTGGCTTGGACTTGTTCCCCTAGGCTGCAAATGCCAGATTGGCGTGGCTCCTGGTATCTGAGACAAATTTTGGTGAAGCAGTTTTGACTTCCAGGTGAGGCTGTATGTTTTAAGACTAAATTGACGGGTGAGACTAATTGGCTTTGACTAACTCCCCTAGGCTGCAAAAGCCAGATTGGCAGGGGTCCAGATATTTGAGTCAAGTTTTGGCAAAGCAGTTTTGACTTCCAGGTGAGCCTGTATGTTTTCAGATTAAATAGTCGGGTGAGACTATTTGGCCTTGACTAACTTCACTAGGCTGCAAAGGCCAGAGTGGCGGGGCTCCTGGTATCTGAGGCAAGTTTTGATAAAACAGTTTTGACGTCCAGGTGAGGCTGTATGTTTTAAGACTTAATAGTCGGGTGAGACTATTTGGCTTTGACAAGCTCCCCTAGGCTGCAAATGCCAGATTGACAGGGGTCCAGATATTTGAGTCAAGTTTTGGCAAAGCAGTTTTGACTTCCAGGTGATCCTGTATGCTTTCAGATTAAATAGTCGGGTGAGACTATTTGGCCTTGACTAACTTCACTAGGCTGCAAAGGCCAGATTGGCAGGGCTCCTGGTATCTGAGACAAATTTTTGTAAAGCAGTTTTGACGTCTAGGTGAGGCTGTATGTTTTAAGACTTAGTAGTCGGGTGAGACTATTTGGCTTTGACTTGTTCCCCTAGGCTGCAAATGCCAGATTGGCGGAACTCCTGGTAACTGAGACAAGTTTTGGTTAAGCAGTTTTGACTTTCAG
This sequence comes from Drosophila littoralis, assembly GCA_018903485.1. NCBI lineage: Eukaryota > Metazoa > Arthropoda > Insecta > Diptera > Drosophilidae > Drosophila > Drosophila littoralis. The sequence goes on along the minus strand of JAEIGF010000228.1, from coordinate 20,287 downwards.
GTGAGGCTGTATGTTTTAAGATTAAAAAGTCTGCTGAGACTATTTGGCTTTGACCAGCTCCCCTAGGCTGCAAATGCCAGATTGACAGGGGTCCAGATATTTGAGTCAAGTTTTGGCAAAGCAGTTTTGACTTCCAGGTGAGCCTGTATGCTTTCAGATTAAATAGTCGGGTGAGACTATTTGGCCTTGACTAACTTCACTAGGCTGCAAAGGCCAGAGTGGCGGGGCTCCTGGTATCTGAGGCAAGTTTTGATAAAACAGTTTTGACGTCCAGGTGAGGCTGTATGTTTTAAGACTTAATAGTCGGGTGAGACTATTTGGCTTTGACTAGCTCCCCTAGGCTGCAAAAGCCAGATTGGCGGGGCTCCTGGTATCTGAGACAAGTTTTGGTTAAGCAGTTTTGACTTCCAGGTGAGGCTGTATGTTTTAAGATTAAAAAGTCTGGTGAGACTATTTGGCTTTGACCTGCTCCCCTAGGCTGCAATGCCAAATTGACAGGGCTCCTGGGATCTGTGACAAGTTTTGGTTAAGCAATTTTGGCGGTCAGATTGGGCTACATGTTTTAAAATGGAAAAGTCGGTTGAGACTATTTGGCTTGGACTTGTTCCCCTAGGCTGCAAATGCCAGATTGGCGGGGCTCCTGGTATCTGAGACAAGTTTTGGTTAAGCAGTTTTGACTTCCAGGTGAGGCTGTATGTTTTAAGATTAAAAAGTCTGGTGAGACTATTTGGCTTTGACCTGCTCCCCTAGGCTGCAATGCCAAATTGACAGGCTCCTGGTATCTGTGACAAGTTTTTGTAAGCCAGTTTTGCCTTCCAGGTGAGACTGTATGTTTGAAGACTAAATTGTCGGGTGAGACTATTTGGCTTTGACCTGCTCCCCTAGGCTGCAATGCCAAATTGACAGGGCTCCTGCTATCTGAGACAAGTTTTTGTACAGCAGTTTTGCTTTCCAGGTGAGACGGTATGTTTTCAGACTAAGTAGTCGGGTGAGACTATTTGGCTTTGACTAGCTCCCCTAGGCTGCAAAGGCCAGATTGGCGGGGCTCCTGGTAACAAGTCAAGTTTTGGCAAAGCAGTTTTGACTTCCAGGTGAGACTGTATGCTTTCAGATTAAATAGTCGGGTGAGACTATTTGGCCTTGACTAGCTTCCCTAGGCTGCAAAGGCCAGATTGGCAGGGCTCCTGGTATCTGACACAAGTTTTGGTGAAGCAGTTTTGACTTCCAGGTGACGCTGTATGTTTTAAGACTAAACAGTCGGGTGAGACTATTTGGCTTTGACTAGCTCCCCTAGGCTGCAAATTGCCAGATTGGCAGGGCTCCTGGTATCAAGTCAAGTTTTGGCAAAGCAGTTTTGACTTCCAGGTGAGACTGTATGCTTTCAGATTAAATTGTCGGGTGAGACTATTTGGCCTTGACTAGCTTCCCTAGGCTGCAAAGGCCAGATTGGCAGGGCTCCTGGTATCTGAGACAAATTTTTGTAAAGCAGTTTTGACGTCTAGGTGAGGCTGTATGTTTTAAGACTTAGTAGTCGGGTGAGACTATTTGGCTTTGACTAGCTCCCCTAGGCTGCAAAAGCCAGATTGGCGGGGCTCCTGGTATCTGAGACAAGTTTTGGTTAAGCAGTTTTGACTTTCAGGTGAGGCTGTATGTTTTAAGATTAAAAAGTCTGCTGAGACTATTTGGCTTTGACAAGCTCCCCTAGGCTGCAAATGCCAGATTGACAGGGGTCCAGATATTTGAGTCAAGTTTTGGCAAAGCAGTTTTGACTTCCAGGTGAGCCTGTATGCTTTCAGATTAAATAGTCGGGTGAGACTATTTGGCCTTGACTAGCTTCCCTAGGCTGCAAAGGCCAGAGTGGCGGGGCTCCTGGTATCTGAGGCAAGTTTTGATAAAGCAGTTTTGACTTCCAGGTGAGGCTATATGTTTTAAGACTAAATAGACGGGTGAGACTATTTGGCTTTGACTAGCTCCCCTAGGCTGCAAAAGCCAGATTGGCGGGGCTCCTGGTATCTGAGACAAGTTTTGATAAAGCAATTTTGGCGTCCAGGTGGGGCTACATGTTTGAAAATGGAAAAGTCGGGTGAGACTATTTGGCTTGGACTTGCTCCCCTAGGCTGCAAATGCCAGATTGGCGGGCTCCTGGTATCTAAACAAATTTTGGTAAAGCAGTTTTGACGTCCAGGTGAGCCTGTATGTTTTAAAATGAAATAGTCGGGTGAGACTATTTGGCTTTGACTAGCTCCCCTAGGCTGCAAATGCCAGATTGGCAGGGCTCCTGGTAACAAGTCAAGTTTTGGCAAAGCAGTTTTGACTTCCAGGTGAGACTGTATGCTTTCAGATTAAATAGTCGGGTGAGACTATTTGGCCTTGACTAGCTTCCCTAGGCTGCAAAGGCCAGATTGGCAGGGCTCCTGGCATCTGAGACAAGTCTTGGTAAAACAGTTTTGACGTCCAGGTGAGGCTGTATGTTTTAAGACTTAATAGTCGGGTGAGACTATTTGGCTTTGACTAGCTCCCCTAGGCGGCAAAAGCCAGATTGGCGGGGCTCCTGGTATCTGAGACAAGTTTTGGTTAAGCAGTTTTGACTTCCAGGTGAGGCTGTATGTTTTAAGATTAAAAAGTCTGGTGAGACTATTTGGCTCTGACCTGCTCCCCTAGGCTGCAATGCCAAATTGACAGGGCTCCTGGTATCTGTGACAAGTTTTTGTAAGCCAGTTTTGCCTTCCAGGTGAGACTGTATGTTTGAAGACTAAATTGTCGGGTGAGACTATTTGGCTTTGACCTGCTCCCCTAGGCTGCAATGCCAAATTGACAGGGCTCCTGCTATCTGAGACAAGTTTTTGTACAGCAGTTTTGCCTTCCATGTGAGACTGTATGTTTTCAGACTAAGTAGTCGGGTGAGACTATTTGGCCTTGACTAGCTTCCCTAGGCTGCAAAGGCCAGATTGGCAGGGCTCCTGGTATCTGACACAAGTTTTGGTGCAGCAGTTTTGACTTCCAGGTGAGGCTGTATGTTTTCAGATTAAATAGTCGGGTGAGACTATTTGGCTTTGACTAGCTCCCCTAGGCTGCAAAGGCCAGATTGGCGGGGCTCCTGGTAACAAGTCAAGTTTTGGCAAAGCAGTTTTGACTTCCAGGTGAGACTGTATGCTTTCAGATTAAATAGTCGGGTGAGACTATTTGGCCTTGACTAGCTTCCCTAGGCTGCAAAGGCCAGATTGGCAGGGCTCCTGGTATCTGACACAAGTTTTGGTGAAGCAGTTTTGACTTCCAGGTGAGGCTGTATGTTTTAAGACTAAACAGTCGGGTGAGACTATTTGGTTTTGACTAGCCCCTAGGCCAAAGGCGGTAAAGCAGTGCTTCAAGGTGAGGCTGTATGTTTTAAGACTAAACAGTCGGGTGAGACTATTTGGCTTTGACTAGCTCCCCTAGGCTGCAAATGCCAGATTGACAGGAGTCCAGATATTTGAGTCAAGTTTTGGCAAAGCAGTTGTGACTTCCAGGTGAGACTGTATGCTTTCAGATTAAAAGTCGTGAGACTATTGGCTTGACTAGCTCCCTAGGCTGCAAATTGCCAGATTGCAGCTTTCTAAGTTTTTGTAAAGCTTTGACTTCCAGGTGAGGCTGTATGTTTTAAGACTAAACAGTCGATTGAGACTATTTGGCTTTGACTAGCTCCCCTAGGCTGCAAAAGCAAGAATGGCAGGGGTGCTGGTATCTGTGATAAGTTTCGGTAAAGCAGTTTTGACTTCCAGGTGAGACTGTATGTTTTCAGACTAAATAGTCGGGTGAGACTATTTGGCTTTGACAAGCTCCCCTAGGCTGCAAAAGCCAGATTGGCAGGGCTCCTGGTATCTGAGACAAGTTTTGGTGAAGCAGTTTTAATTTCCAGGTGAGGCTGTATGTTTTAAGATTAAAAAGTCTGGTGAGACTATTTGGCTTTGACCTGCTCAAATTTGACTTCCAGGTGAGGCTGTATGTTTTAAGATTAAAAAGTCTGGTGAGACTATTTGGCTTTGACCTGCTCCCCTAGGCTGCAATGCCAGATTGGCAGGGCTCCTGGCATCTGAGACAAGTCTTGGTAAAGCAGTTTTGACGTCCAGGTGAGGCTGTATGTTTTAAGACTTAATAGTCGGGTGAGACTATTTGGCTTTGACTAGCTCCCCTAGGCTGTAAGCCAGATTGGCGGGGCTCCTGGTATCTGAGACAAGTTTTGGCTAAGCATTTTTGACTTCCAGGTGAGGCTGTATGATTTAAGATTAAAAAGTCTGGTGAGACTATTTGGCTTTGACCTGCTCCCCTAGGCTGCAATGCCAAATTGACAGGGCTCCTGGTATCTGTGACAAGTTTTTGTAAAGCAGTTTTGCTTTCCAGGTGAGACTGTATGCTTGAAGACTAGGCTGCAAAAGCCAGATTGGCGGGGCTCCTGGTATCTGAGACAAATTTTTGTAAAGCAGTTTTGACGTCCAGGTGACGCTGTATGTTTTAAGACTTAATAGTCGGGTGAGACTATTTGGCTTTGACCTGCTCCCCTAGGCTGCAAAAGCCAGATTGGCGGGGCTCCTGGTATCTGAGACAAGTTTTTGTGAAGCAGTTTTGACTTCCAGGTGAGGCTGTATGTTTTAAGATTAAAAAGTCTGGTGAGACTATTTGGCTTTGACCTGCTCCCCTAGGCTGCAATGCCAGATTGGCAGGGCTCCTGGCATCTGAGACAAGTCTTGGTAAAGCAGTTTTGACGTCCAGGTGAGGCTGCATGTTTTAAGACTTAATAGTCGGGTGAGACTATTTGGCTTTGACTAGCTCCCATAGGCTGCAAAAGCCAGATTGGCGGGGCTCCTGGTATCTGAGACAAGTTTTGGTTAAGCAGTTTTGACTTCCAGGTGAGGCTCTATGTTTTAAGATTAAAAAGTCTGGTGAGACTATTTGGCTTTGACCTGCTCCCCTAGGCTGTAATGCCAAATTGACAGGGCTCCTGGTATTTGTGACAAGTTTTTGTAAAGCAGTTTTGCCTTCCAGGTGAGACTGTATGTTTGAAGACTAAATTGTCGGGTGAGACTATTTGGCTTTAAACTGCTCCCCTAGGCTGTAATACCAAATTGACAGGGCTTCTGCTATCTGAGACAACTTTTTGTACAGCAGTTTTGCCTTACAGGTGAGACTGTATGTTTTCAGACTAAATAGTCGGGTGAGACTATTTGGCTTTGACTAGCTCCCCTAGGCGGCAAAAGCCAGATTGGCGGGGCTCCTGGTATCTGAGACAAGTTTTGGTGAAGCAGTTTTGACTTCCAGATGAGGCTGTATGTTTTAAGATTAAAAAGTCTGGTGAGACTATTTGGCTTTGACCTGCTCCCCTAGGCTGCAATGCCAGATTGGCAGGGCTCCTGGCATCTGAGACAAGTCTTGGTAAAGCAGTTTTGACGGCCAGGTGAGGCTGTATGTTTTAAGACTAAAAAGTCGGGTGAGACTTTTTGGCTTTGATTTGTTCCCCTAGGCTGCAAAAGCAAGAATGGCAGAGGTGCTGGTATCTGAGACAAGTTTTGCTAAAGCAATTTTGGCGGTCAGATGGGGCTGCATGTTTTAAAATGGAAAAGTCGGTTGAGACTATTTGGCTTGGACTTGTTCCCCTAGGCTGCAAATGCCAGATTGGCGTGGCTCCTGGTATCTGAGACAAGCTTTGGTGAAGCAGTTTTGACTTCCAGGTGAGGCTGTACGTTTTAAGACTAAATTGTCAGGTGAGACTGTTTGGCTTTGACTAGCTCCCCTAGGCTGCAAAAGCCAGATTGGCGGGGCTTCTGGTATCTGAAACAAATTTTGGTAAAGCAGTTTTGACTTCCAGGTGAGGCTGTATGTTTTAAGACTAAATAGACGGGTGAGACTATTTGTCTTTGACTAGCTCCCCTAGGCTGCAAAAGCAAGAATGGCAGGGGTGCTGGTATCTGAGTCAAATTTCGGTAAATCAGTTTTGACTTCCAGGTGAGGCTGTATGTTTAAAGATGGAATAGTCGGGTGAGACTACTTGGCTTTGACTAGCTGCCCTAGGCTGCAAATGCCAGATTGGCAGGGCTTCGGGTATCAAGTCAAGTTTTGGCAAAGCAGTTTTGACTTCCAGGAGAGACTGTATGCTTTCAGATTAAATAGTCGGGTGAGACTATTTGGCCTTGACTAGCTTCCCTAGGCTGCAAAGGCCAGATTGGAGTGGCTCCTGGTATCTGAGACAGGCTTTTATGAAGCAGTTTTGACTTCCAGGTGAGGCTGTATGTTTTAAGACTAAATTGTCGGGTGAGACTATTTGGCTTTGACTAGCTCCCCTAGGCTGCAAAAGCCAGATTGGCGGGGCTCCTGGTATCTGAAACAAATTTTGGTAAAGCAGTTTTGACGTCCAGGTGAGCCTGTATGTTTTAAGATGGAAAAGTCGGGTGAGACTATTTGGCTTTGACTAGCTCCCCTAGGCTGCAAAAGCCAGATTGGCGGGGCTCCTGGTATCTGAGACAAGTTTTGGTGAAGCAGTTTTGACTTCCAGGTGAGGCTGTATGTTTTAAGATTAAAAACTCTGGTGAGACTATTTGGCTTTGACCTGCTCCCCTAGGCTGCAATGTCAGATTGGCAGGGCTCCTGGCATCTGAGACAAGTCTTGGTAAAGCAGTTTTGACTTCCAGGTGAGGCTGTATGTTTTAAGACTAAAAAGTCGGGTGAGACTTTTTGGTTTTGACTTGTTCCCCTAGGCTGCAAAAGCAAGAATGGCAGAGGTGCTGGTATCTGAGACAAGTTTTTATGAAGCAGTTTTGACTTCCAGGTGAGGCTGTATGTTTTAAGACTAAATTGTCGGGTGAGACTATTTGGCTTTGACTAGCTCCCCTAGGCTGCAAAAGCCAGATTGGCGGGGCTCCTGGTATCTGAGACAAGCTTTTCTGAAGCAGTTTTGACTTCCAGGTGAGGCTGTATGTTTTAAGACTAAATTGTCGGGTGAGACTATTTGGCTTTGACTAGCTCCCCTAGGCTGCAAAAGCCAGATTGGCGGGGCTCCTGGTATCTGAAACAAATTTTGCTAAAGCAATTTTGGCGGTCAGATGGGGCTGCATGTTTTAAAATGGAAAAGTCGGTTGAGACTATTTGGCTTGGACTTGTTCCCCTAGGCTGCAAATGCCAGATTGGAGTGGCTCCTGGTATCTGAGACAAGCTTTTATGAAGCAGTTTTGACTTCCAGGTGAGGCTGTATGTTTTAAGACTAAATTGTCGGGTGAGACTATTTGGCTTTGACTAGCTCCCCTAGGCTGCAAAAGCCAGATTGGCGGGGCTCCTGGTATCTGAAACAAATTTTGGTAAAGCAGTTTTGACGTCCAGGTGAGCCTGTATGTTTTAAGATGGAAAAGTCGGGTGAGACTATTTGGCTTTGACTAGCTGCCCTAGGCTGCAAATGCCAGATTGGCAGGGCTCCTGGTATCAAGTCAAGTTTTGGCAAAGCAGTTTTGACTTCCAGGTGAGACTGTATGCTTTCAGCTTAATTAGTCGGGTGAGACTATTTGGCCTTGACTAGGCTGCTAAGCCAGATTGGCAGGGCTCCTGGTATATAAGCCACGTTTTAGTGAAGCAGTTTTGACTTCCAGGTGAGGCTGTATATTTTAAGACCAAATTGTCTGGTGAGACTATTTAAGCATAGCAATTAGTTTGACGTCAGGTGAGTGTATTTTAAGATGTCGGGAGACTATTTGGCTTTGACGCTCCCCTAGGCTGCAAAAGCCACATTGGCAGGGCTCCTGGTATCTGAAACAAATTTTGGTGAAGCAGTTTTGACGTCCAGGTGAGGCTGTATGTTTTAAGACTTAATAGTCGGGTGAGACTATTTGGCTTTGACTAGCTCCCCTAGGCTGCAAATACCAGATTGACAGGGGTCCCGATATTTGAGTCAAGTTTTGGCAAAGCAGTTTTGACTTCCAGGTGAGCCTGTATGCTTTCAGATTAACTAGTCGGGTGAGACTATTTGGCCTTGACTAGCTTCCCTAGGCTGCAAAGGCCAGAGTGGCGGGGCTCCTGGTATCTGAGGCAAGTTTTGATAAAGCAGTTTTGACTTCCAGGTGAGGCTGTATGTTTTAAGACTAAATAGACGGGTGAGACTATTTGTCTTTGACTAGCTCCCCTAGGCTGCAAAAGCCAGATTGGCGGGGCTCCTGGTATCTGAGACAAGTTTTGCTAAAGCAATTTTGGCGGTCAGATTGGGCTGCATGTTTTAAAATGGAAAAGTAGGTTGAGACTATTTGGCTTGGACTTGTTCCCCTAGGCTGCAAATGCCAGATTGGCGTGGCTCCTGGTATCTGAGACAAGCTTTGGTGAAGCAGTTTTGACTTCCAGGTGAGGCTGTATGTTTTAAGACTAAATTGTCGGGTGAGACTATTTGGCTTTGACTAGCTCCCCTAGGCTGCAAAAGCCAGATTGGCGGGGCTCCTGGTATCTGAAACAAATTTTGGTAAAGCAGTTTTGACGTCCAGGTGAGCCTGTATGTTTTAAGATGGAAAAGTCGGGTGAGACTATTTGGCTTTGACTAGCTGCCCTAGGCTGCAAATGCCAGATTGGCAGGGCTCCTGGTATCAAGTCAAGTTTTGGCAAAGCACTTTTGACTTCCAGGTGAGACTGTATGCTTTCAGCTTAAATAGTCGGGTGAGACTATTTGGCCTTGACTAGCTCCCCTAGGCTGCTAAGCCAGATTGGCAGGGCTCCTGGTATATAAGCCACGTTTTGGTGAAGCAGTTTTGACTTCCAGGTGAGGCTGTATATTTTAAGACCAAATTGTCGGGTGAGACTATTTGGCTTTGACTAGCTCCCCTAGGCTGCAAAAGCCACATTGGCAGGGCTCCTGGTATCTGAAACAAATTTTGGTAAAGCAGTTTTGACGTCCAGGTGAGGCTGTATGTTTTAAGACTTAATAGTCGGGTGAGACTATTTGGCTTTGACTAGCTCCCCTAGGCTGCAAAATCCAGATTGGCGGGGCTCCTGGTATCTGAGACAAATTTTTGTAAAGCAGTTTTGACTTCCAGGTGAGGCTGTATGTTTTAAGACTAAAAAGTCTGCTGAGACTATTTGGCTTTGACTATCTCCCCTAGGCTGCAAATGCCAGATTGACAGGGGTCCAGCTATTTGAGTCAAGTTTTGGCAAAGCAGTTTTGACTTCCAGGTGAGCCTGTATGCTTTCAGATTAACTAGTCGGGTGAGACTATTTGGCCTTGACTAGCTTCCCTAGGCTGCAAATGCCAGATTGGCAGGGCTCCTGGTATCAAGTCAAGTTTTGGCAAAGCAGTTTTGACTTCCAGGTGAGACTGTATGCTTTCAGCTTAAATAGTCGGGTGAGACTATTTGTCTTTGACTAGCTCCCCTAGGCTGCAAAAGCCAGATTGGCGGGGCTCCTGGTATCTGAAACAAATTTTGCTAAAGCAATTTTGGCGGTCAGATGGGGCTGCATGTTTTAAAATGGAAAAGTCGGTTGAGACTATTTGGCTTGGACTTGTTCCCCTAGGCTGCAAATGCCAGATTGGAGTGGCTCCTGGTATCTGAGACAAGCTTTTATGAAGCAGTTTTGACTTCCAGGTGAGGCTGTATGTTTTAAGACTAAATTGTCGGGTGAGACTATTTGGCTTTGACTAGCTCCCCTAGGCTGCAAAAGCCAGATTGGCGGGGCTCCTGGTATCTGAAACAAATTTTGGTAAAGCAGTTTTGACGTCCAGGTGAGCCTGTATGTTTTAAGATGGAAAAGTCGGGTGAGACTATTTGGCTTTGACTAGCTGCCCTAGGCTGCAAATGCCAGATTGGCAGGGCTCCTGGTATCAAGTCAAGTTTTGGCAAAGCAGTTTTGACTTCCAGGTGAGACTGTATGCTTTCAGCTTAATTAGTCGGGTGAGACTATTTGGCCTTGACTAGCTCCCCTAGGCTGCTAAGCCAGATTGGCAGGGCTCCTGGTATATAAGCCACGTTTTAGTGAAGCAGTTTTGACTTCCAGGTGAGGCTGTATATTTTAAGACCAAATTGTCGGGTGAGACTATTTGGCTTTGGCTAGCTCCCCTAGGCTGCAAAAGCCACATTGGCAGGGCTCCTGGTATCTGAAACAAATTTTGGTGAAGCAGTTTTGACGTCCAGGTGAGGCTGTATGTTTTAAGACTTAATAGTCGGGTGAGACTATTTGGCTTTGACTAGCTCCCCTAGGCTGCAAATACCAGATTGACAGGGGTCCCGATATTTGAGTCAAGTTTTGGCAAAGCAGTTTTGACTTCCAGGTGAGCCTGTATGCTTTCAGATTAACTAGTCGGGTGAGACTATTTGGCCTTGACTAGCTTCCCTAGGCTGCAAGGGCCAGAGTGGCGGGGCTCCTGGTATCTGAGGCAAGTTTTGATAAAGCAGTTTTGACTTCCAGGTGAGGCTGTATGTTTTAAGACTAAATAGACGGGTGAGACTATTTGGCTTTGACTAGCTCCCCTAGGCTGCAAAAGCCAGATTGGCGGGGCTCCTGGTATCTGAAACAAATTTTGGTAAAGCAGTTTTGACGTCCAGGTGAGCCTGTATGTTTTAAGATGGAAAAGTCGGGTGAGACTATTTGGCTTTGACTAGCTGCCCTAGGCTGCAAATGCCAGATTGGCAGGGCTCCTGGTATCAAGTCAAGTTTTGGCAAAGCAGTTTTGACTTCCAGGTGAGACTGTATGCTTTCAGCTTAAATAGTCGGGTGAGACTATTTGGCCTTGACTAGCTCCCCCTAGGCTGCTAAGCCAGATTGGCAGGGCTCCTGGTATATAAGCCACGTTTTGGTGAAGCAGTTTTGACTTCCAGGTGAGGCTGTATATTTTAAGACCAAATTGTCGGGTGAGACTATTTGGCTTTGACTAGCTCCCCTAGGCTGCAAAAGCCACATTGGCAGGGCTCCTGGTATCTGAAACAAATTTTGGTAAAGCAGTTTTGACGTCCAGGTGAGGCTGTATGTTTTAAGACTTAATAGTCGGGTGAGACTATTTGGCTTTGACTAGCTCCCCTAGGCTGCAAAATCCAGATTGGCGGGGCTCCTGGTATCTGAGACAAGTTTTGGTTAAGCAGTTTTGACTTCCAGGTGAGGCTGTATGTTTTAAGATTAACAAGTCTGCTGAGACTATTTGGCTTTGACCAGCTCCCCTAGGCTGCAAATGCCAGATTGACAGGGGTCCAGCTATTTGAGTCAAGTTTTGGCAAAGCAGTTTTGACTTCCAGGTGAACCTGTACGCTTTCAGATTAACTAGTCGGGTGAGACTATTTGGCCTTGACTAGCTTCCCTAGGCTGCAAAGGCCAGAGTGGCGGGGCTCCTGGTATCTGAGGCAAGTTTTGATAAAGCAGTTTTGACTTCCAGGTGAGGCTGTATGTTTTAAGACTAAAAAGTCTGCTGAGACTATTTGGCTTTGACTATCTCCCCTAGGCTGCAAATGCCAGATTGACAGGGGTCCAGCTATTTGAGTCAAGTTTTGGCAAAGCAGTTTTGACTTCCAGGTGAGCCTGTATGCTTTCAGATTAACTAGTCGGGTGAGACTATTTGGCCTTGACTAGCTTCCCTAGGCTGCAAATGCCAGATTGGCAGGGCTCCTGGTATCAAGTCAAGTCTTGGTAAAGCAGTTTTGACGTCCAGGTGAGGCTGCATGTTTTAAGACTTAATAGTCGGGTGAGACTATTTGGCTTTGACTAGCTCCCCTAGGCTGCAAAAGCCAGATTGGCGGGGCTCCTGGTATCTGAGACAAGTTTTGGTTAAGCAGTTTTGACTTCCAGGTGAGGCTGTACGTTTTAAGATTAAAAAGTCTGGTGAGACTATTTGGCTTTGACCTGCTCCCCTAGGCTGTAATGCCAAATTGACAGGGCTCCTGTTATCTGTGACAAGTTTTTGTAAAGCAGTTTTGCCTTCCAGGTGAGACTGTATGTTTTCAGACTAAATAGTCGGGTAAGACTATTTGGCTTTGACTAGCTCCCCTAGGCTGCAAAAGCCAGATTGGCGGGGCTCCTGGTATCTGAGACAAGTTTTGGTGAAGCAGTTTTGACTTCCAGGTGAGGCTGTATGTTTTAAGATTAAAAAGTCTGGTGAGACTATTTGGCTTTGACCTGCTCCCCTAGGCTGCAATGCCAGATTGGCAGGGCTCCTGGCATCTGAGACAAGTCTTGGTAAAGCAGTTTTGACGGCCAGGTGAGGCTGTATGTTTTAAGACTAAATAGACGGGTGGCACTATTTGTCTTTGACTAGCTCCCCTAGGCTGCAAAAGCCAGATTGGCGGGGCTCCTGGTATCTGAGACAAGTTTTGCTAAAGCAATTTTGGCGGTCAGATTGGGCTGCATGTTTTAAAATGGAAAAGTCGGTTGAGACTATTTGGCTTGGACTTGTTCCCCTAGGCTGCAAATGCCAGATTGGCGTGGCTCCTGGTATCTGAGACAAGCTTTGGTGAAGCAGTTTTGACTTCCAGGTGAGGCTGTATGTTTTAAGACTAACTTGTCGGGTGAGACTATTTGGCTTTGACTAGCTCCTCTAGGCTGCAAAAGCCAGATTGGCGGGGCTTCTGGTATCTGAAACAAATTTTGGTAAAACAGTTTTGACTTCCAGTTGAGGCTGTATGTTTTAAGACTAAATAGACGGGTGAGACTATTTGTCTTTGACTAGCTCCCCTAGGCTGCAATGCCAGATTGGCAGGGCTCCTGGCATCTGAGTCAAATTTCGGCAAATCAGTTTTGACTTCCAGGTGAGGCTGTATGTTTAAAGATGGAATAGTCGGGTGAGACTATTTGGCTTTGACTAGCTGCTCTAGGCTGCAAATGCCAGATTGGCAGGGCTTCGGGTATCAAGTCAAGTGTTGGCAAAGCAGTTTTGACTTCCAGGAGAGACTGTATGCTTTCAGATTAAATAGTCGGGTGAGACTATTTGGTCTTGACTAGCTTCCCTAGGCTGCAAAGGCAAGATTGGAGTGGCTCCAGGTATCTGAGACAGGCTTTTATGAAGCAGTTTTGACTTCCAGGTGAGGCTGTATGTTTTAAGACTAAATTGTCGGGTGAGACTATTTGGCTTTGACGAGCTCCCCTAGGCTGCAAAAGCCAGATTGGCGGGGCTCCTGGTATCTGAAACAAATTTTGGTAAAGCAGTTTTGACGTCCAGGTGAGCCTGTATGTTTTAAGATGGAAAAGTCGGGTGAGACTATTTGGCTTTGACTAGCTCCCCTAGGCTGCAAAAGCCAGATTGGCGGGGCTCCTGGTATCTGAGAAAAGTTTTGGTGAAGCAGTTTTGACTTCCAGGTGAGGCTGTATGTTTTAAGATTAAAAAGTCTGGTGAGACTATTTGGCTTTGACCTGCTCCCCTAGGCTGCAATGCCAGATTGGCAGGGCTCCTGGCATCTGAGACAAGTCTTGGTAAAGCAGTTTTGACGGCCAGGTGAGGCTGTATGTTTTCAGACTAAATAGTCGGGTGAGACTATTCGGCTTTGACTAGCTCCCCTAGGCTGCAAAAGCCAGATTGGCGGGGCTCCTGGTATCTGAGACAAGTTTTTGTGAAGCAGTTTTGACTTCCAGGTGAGGCTGTATGTTTTACGATTAAAAAGTCTGGTGAGACTATTTGGCTTTGACCTGCTCCCCTAGGCTGCAATGCCAGATTGGCAGGGCTCCTGGCATCTGAGACAAGTCTTGGTAAAGCAGTTTTGACGTCCAGGTGAGGCTGCATGTTTTAAGACTTAATAGTCGGGTGAGACTATTTGGCTTTGACTAGCTCCCCTAGGCTGCAAAAGCCAGATTGGCGGGGCTCCTGGTATCTGAGACAAGTTTTGGTTAAGCAGTTTTGACTTCCAGGTGAGGCTGTATGTTTTAAGATTAAAAAGTCTGGTGAGACTATTTGGCTTCCTCCCCCCCCCGGTTTTTATTACCAAAATAAGGGGGCCCTGGTATCTGTGACAAGTTTTTGTAAAGCAGTTTTGACTTCCAGGTGAGGCTGTATGTTTTAAGATTAAAAAGTCTGGTGAGACTATTTGGCTTTGACCTGCTCCCCTAGGCTGCAATGCCAGATTGGCAGGGCTCCTGGCATCTGAGACAAGTCTTGGTAAAGCAGTTTTGACGGCCAGGTGAGGCTGTATGTTTTAAGACTAAATAGACGGGTGAGACTATTTGTCTTTGACTAGCTCCCCTAGGCTGCAAAAGCCAGATTGGCGGGTCTCCTGGTATCTGAGACAAGTTTTGCTAAAGCAATTTTGGCGGTCAGATTGGGCTGCATGTTTTAAAATGGAAAAGTCGGTTGAGACTATTTGGCTTGGACTTGTTCCCCTAGGCTGCAAATGCCAGATTGGCGTGGCTCCTGGTATCTGAGACAAGCTTTGGTGAAGCAGTTTTGACTTCCAGGTGAGGCTGTATGTTTTAAGACTAACTTGTCGGGTGAGACTATTTGGCTTTGACTAGCTCCTCTAGGCTGCAAAAGCCAGATTGGCGGGGCTTCTGGTATCTGAAACAAATTTTGGTAAAACAGTTTTGACTTCCAGGTGAGGCTGTATGTTTTAAGACTAAATAGACGGGTGAGACTATTTGTCTTTGACTAGCTCCCCTAGGCTGCAAAAGCAAGAATGGCAGGGGTGCTGGTATCTGAGTCAAATTTCGGCAAATCAGTTTTGACTTCCAGGTGAGGCTGTATGTTTAAAGATGGAATAGTCGGGTGAGACTATTTGGCATTGAGTAGCTGCCCTAGGCTGCAAATGCCAGATTGGCAGGGCTTCGGGTATCAAGTCAAGTTTTGGCAAAGCAGTTTTGACTTCCAGGAGAGACTGTATGCTTTCAGATTAAATAGTCGGGTGAGACTATTTGGCCTTGACTAGCTTCCCTAGGCTGCAAAGGCCAGATTGGAGTGGCTCCTGGTATCTGAGACAGGCTTTTATGAAGCAGTTTTGACTTCCAGGTGAGGCTGTATGTTTTAAGACTAAATTGTCGGGTGAGACTATTTGGCTTTGACGAGCTCCCCTAGGCTGCAAAAGCCAGATTGGCGGGGCTCCTGGTATCTGAAACAAATTTTGGTAAAGCAGTTTTGACGTCCAGGTGAGCCTGTATGTTTTAAGATGGAAAAGTCGGGTGAGACTATTTGGCTTTGACTAGCTCCCCTAGGCTGCAAAAGCCAGATTGGCGGGGCTCCTGGTATCTGAGACAAGTTTTGGTGAAGCGGTTTTGACTTCCAGGTGAGGCTGTATGTTTTCAGACTAAATAGTCGGGTGAGACTATTCGGCTTTGACTAGCTCCCCTAGGCTGCAAAAGCCAGATTTGCAGGGCTCCTGGTATCTGAGACAAGTTTTGGTGCAGCAGTTTTGACTTCCAGGTGAGGCTGTATGTTTTAAGATTAAAAAGTCTGGTGAGACTATTTGGCTTTGACCTGCTCCCCTAGGCTGCAATGCCAGATTGGCAGGGCTCCTGTCATCTGAGACAAGTCTTGGTAAAGCAGTTTTGACGGCCAGGTGAGGCTGTATGTTTTAAGACTAAATAGACGGGTGAGACTATTTGTCTTTGACTAGCTCCCCTAGGCTGCAAAAGCCAGATTGGCGGGGCTCCTGGTATCTGAGACAAGTTTTGCTAAAGCAATTTTGGCGGTCAGATTGGGCTGCATGTTTTAAAATGGAAAAGTCGGTTGAGACTATTTGGCTTGGACTTGTTCCCCTAGGCTGCAAATGCCAGATTGGCGTGGCTCCTGGTATCTGAGACAAGCTTTGGTGAAGCAGTTTTGACTTCCAGATGAGGCTGTATGTTTTAAGACTAACTTGTCGGGTGAGACTATTTGGCTTTGACTAGCTCCTCTAGGCTGCAAAAGCCAGATTGGCGGGGCTTCTGGTATCTGAAACAAATTTTGGTAAAACAGTTTTGACTTCCAGTTGAGGCTGTATGTTTTAAGACTAAATAGACGGGTGAGACTATTTGTCTTTGACTAGCTCCCCTAGGCTGCAAAAGCAAGAATGGCAGGGGTGCTGGTATCTGAGTCAAATTTCGGTAAATCAGTTTTGACTTCCAGGTGAGGCTGTATGTTTAAAGATGGAATAGTCGGGTGAGACTATTTGGCTTTGACTAGCTGCCCTAGGCTGCAAATGCCAGATTGGCAGGGCTTCGGGTATCAAGTCAAGTTTTGGCAAAGCAGTTTTGACTTCCAGGAGAGACTGTATGCTTTCAGATTAAATAGTCGGGTGAGACTATTTGGCCTTGACTAGCTTCCCTAGGCTGCAAAGGCCAGATTGGAGTGGCTCCTGGTATCTGAGACAGGCTTTTATGAAGCAGTTTTGACTTCCAGGTGAGGCTGTATGTTTTAAGACTAAATTGTCGGGTGAGACTATTTGGCTTTGACGAGCTCCCCTAGGCTGCAAAAGCCAGATTGGCGGGGCTCCTGGTATCTGAAACAAATTTTGGTAAAGCAGTTTTGACGTACAGGTGAGCCTGTATGTTTTAAGATGGAAAAGTCGGGTGAGACTATTTGGCTTTGACTAGCTCCCCTAGGCTGCAAAAGCCAGATTGGCGGGGCTCCTGGTATCTGAGACAAGTTTTGGTGAAGCAGTTTTGACTTCCAGGTGAGGCTGTATGTTTTAAGATTAAAAAGTCTGGTGAGACTATTTGGCTTTGACCTGCTCCCCTAGGCTGCAATGCCAGATTGGCAGGGCTCCTGGCATCTGAGACAAGTCTTGGTAAAGCAGTCTTGACGGCCAGGTGAGGCTGTATGTTTTAAGACTAAAAAGTCGGGTGAGACTTTTTGGCTTTGACTTGTTCCCCTAGGCTGCAAAAGCAAGAATGGCAGAGGTGCTGGTATCTGAGACAAGTTTTGCTAAAGCAATTTTGGCGGTCAGATGGGGCTGCATGTTTTAAAATGGAAAAGTCGGTTGAGACTATTTGGCTTGGACTTGTTCCCCTAGGCTGCAAATGCCAGATTGGCGTGGCTCCTGGTATCTGAGACAAGCTTTGGTGAAGCAGTTTTGACTTCCAGGTGAGGCTGTATGTTTTAAGACTAACTTGTCGGGTGAGACTATTTGGCTTTGACTAGCTCCTCTAGGCTGCAAAAGCCAGATTGGCGGGGCTTCTGGTATCTGAAACAAATTTTGGTAAAACAGTTTTGACTTCCAGGTGAGGCTGTATGTTTTAAGACTAAATAGACGGGTGAGACTATTTGTCTTTGACTAGCTCCCCCTAGGCTGCAAAAGCAAGAATGGCAGGGGTGCTGGTATCTGAGTCAAATTTCGGTAAATCAGTTTTGACTTCCAGGTGAGGCTGTATGTTTAAAGATGGAATAGTCGGGTGAGACTATTTGGCTTTGACTAGCTGCCCTAGGCTGCAAATGCCAGATTGGCAGGGCTTCGGGTATCAAGTCAAGTTTTGGCAAAGCAGTTTTGACTTCCAGGAGAGACTGTATGCTTTCAGATTAAATAGTCGGGTGAGACTATTTGGCTTTGACGAGCTCCCCTAGGCTGCAAAAGCCAGATTGGCAGGGCTCCTGGTATCTAGACAAATCAGAATTTTGGTCAAAGCAGTTTTGACGTCCAGGTGAGCCTGTATGTTTTAAGATGGAAAAGTCGGGTGAGACTATTTGGCTTTGACTAGCTCCCCTAGGCTGCAAAAGCCAGATTGGCGGGGCTCCTGGTATCTGAGACAAGTTTTGGTGAAGCGGTTTTGACTTCCAGGTGAGGCTGTATGTTTTCAGACTAAATAGTCGGGTGAGACTATTCGGCTTTGACTAGCTCCCCTAGGCTGCAAAAGCCAGATTTGCAGGGCTCCTGGTATCTGAGACAAGTTTTGGTGCAGCAGTTTTGACTTCCAGGTGAGGCTGTATGTTTTAAGACTAAATAGTCGGGTGAGACTATTCGGCTTTGACTAGCTCCCCCTAGGCTGCAAAGCCAGATTGGCAGGGCTCCTGGTATCTGAGACAAGTTTTGGTGAAGCAGTTTTGACGCCAGGTGAGGCTGTATGTTTTAAGACTAAATAGACGGGTGAGACTATTTGGCTTTGACTAGCTCCCCTAGGCTGCAAAAGCCAGATTGGCGGGGCTCCTGGTATCTGAGACAAGTTTTGCTAAAGCAATTTTGGCGGTCAGATTGGGCTGCATGTTTTAAAATGGAAAAGTCGGTTGAGACTATTTGGCTTGGACTTGTTCCCCTAGGCTGCAAATGCCAGATTGGCGTGGCTCCTGGTATCTGAGACAAGCTTTGGTGAAGCAGTTTTGACTTCCAGGTGAGGCTGTATGTTTTAAGACTAAATTGTCGGGTGAGACTATTTGGCTTGACCAGCTCCCCTAGGCTGCAAAAGCCAGATTGGCGGGGCTCCTGGTATCTGAAACAAATTTTGGTAAAACAGTTTTGACTTCCAGGTTGAGGCTGTATGTTTTAAGACTGAAATAGTCGGGTGAGACTATTTGGCTTTGACTAGCTCCCCTAGGCTGCAAAAGCCAGATTGGCAGGGCTCCTGGTATCTGAGACAAGTTTTGGTAAAGCAGTTTTGACTTCCAGGTGAGGCTGTATGTTTTAAGATTAAATAGTCGGGTGAGACTATTTGGCTTTGACTAGCTCCCCTAGGCTGCAAAAGCCAGATTGGCAGGGCTCCTGGTATCTGAGACAAGTTTTGGTGAAGCAGTTTTGACTTCCAGGTGAGGCTGTATGTTTTCAGACTAAATAGTCGGGTGAGACTATTCGGCTTTGACTAGCTCCCCCTAGGCTGCAAAAAGCCAGATTTGCAGGGCTCTGGTATCTGAGACAAGTTTTGGTGCAGCAGTTTTGACTTCCAGGTGAGGCTGTATGTTTTAAGACTAAATAGTCGGGTGAGACTATTTGGCTTTGACTTGCTCCCCTAGGCTGCAAAAGCCAGATTGGCAGGGCTCCTGGTATCTGAGACAAGTTTTGGTAAAGCAGTTTTGACGGCCAGGTGAGGCTGTATGTTTTAAGACTAAATAGACGGGTGAGACTATTTGGCTTTGACTTGCTCCCTAGGCTGCAAAAGCAAGATTGGCAGGGGTCCTGGTATCTGAGACAAGTTTCGGTAAACCAGTTTTGACTTCCAGGTGAGGCTGTATGTTTTAAGATGGAATAGTCGGGTGAGACTATTTGGCTTTGACTAGCTCCCCTAGGCTGCAAATGCCAGATTGGAGGGCTCCTGGTAACAAGTCAAGTTTTGGCAAAGCAGTTTTGACTTCCAGGTGAGACTGTATGCTTTCAGATTAAATAGTCGGGTGAGACTATTTGGCCTTGACTAGCTTCCCCTAGGCTGCAAAGGCCAGATTGGCAGGGCTCCTGGTATCTGAGACAGGCTTTTTATGAAGCAGTTTTGACTTCCAGGTGAGGCTGTATGTTTTAAGACTAAATTGTCGGGTGAGACTATTTGGCTTTGACTAGCTCCCCTAGGCTGCAAAGCCAGATTGGCGGGGGCTCCTGGTATCTGAAACAAATTTTGGTAAAGCAGTTTTGACGTACAGGTGAGCCTGTATGTTTTAAGATGGAAAAGTCGGGTGAGACTATTCGGCTTTGACTAGCTCCCTAGGGCTGCAAAAGCCAGGATTGGACAGGGGCTCCTGGTATCTGAGACAAGTTTTGGTGAAGCAGTTTTGACTTCCAGGTGAGGCTGTATGTTTTAAGATTAAAAGTCTGGTGAGACTATTTGGCTTTGACCTGCTCCCCTAGGCTGCAATGCCAGATTGGCAGGGCTCCTGGCATCTGAGACAAGTTTGGTAAAGCAGTCTTGACGGCCAGGTGAGGCTGTATGTTTTAAGACTAAAAAGTCGGGTGAGACTTTTGGCTTTGACTTGCTCCCCTAGGCTGCAAAAGCAAGAATGGCAGAGGTGCTGGTATCTGAGACAAGTTTTGCTAAAGCAATTTTGGCGGTCAGATGGGGCTGCATGTTTTAAAATGGAAAAGTCGGTTGAGACTATTTGGCTTGGACTTGTTCCCCTAGGCTGCAAATGCCAGATTGGAGTGGCTCCTGGTATCTGAGACAAGCTTTTGTTGAAGCAGTTTTGACTTCCAGGTGAGGCTGTATGTTTTAAGACTAAATTGTCGGGTGAGACTATTTGGCTTTGACGAGCTCCTCTAGGCTGCAAAAGCCAGATTGGCGGGGCTCCTGGTATCTGAAACAAATTTTGGTAAAGCAGTTTTGACGTCCAGGTGAGCCTGTATGTTTTAAGATGGAAAAAGCGGTGAGACTATTTGGCTTTGACTAGCTCCCCTAGGCTGCAAAAGCCAGATTGGCGGGGTCCTGGTATCTGAGACAAGTTTCGGAAGCGGTTTTGACTTCCAGGTGAGGCTGTATGTTTAAAGATCAAATAGTCGGGTGAGA
>JAEIGF010000227.1:17500-23451 GCA_018903485.1 Drosophila littoralis | reverse complement strand
ATGACACTTGCACATTCTGTGAGCGCGCCGATCGACTCCATATTTCGGCCACTTGGTTTATGACCGGGATTTGTATATAAACACTGCAACAAAGTGTTACAGTGTGTTCACTTTAAGTACTCTTGGTACAGTAGATATTCAATATATATGCATACTACATCTCCCTCCTTTTGAAAAATAACGTAATATTATGAAGTTATTTTATAAGTATACTTTGGTTTAAAAGAATAATTTTTAATTAACAAAGGAAAATTTTTATTTTTTTTTTTTGTTTTTTTTTTTTTTTTTTTTTTTTTTTTATATATATATTCCAAGAAAATGAAATTACAAATATTATTTGTATGTAAAGGAAGAAAATTTTTTTCTTAGCATGGCCATTCTAAATACAATTATGAAATAAACATTTTTAACCTATCCTTATGAACTGTTTGTTTTTTGTTATTATTATTCGTTATTATAATGTTATTTCTATCTCCTATTTCCGTTACTTTATACGGACCAGTATATTTATAATCTAGCGTATGACCTGTTTCATTTCTTAATAAGACTTTATCACCTATTGATATATCTATGTTGTTTGTTTTCTGATCATATAGTATCTTATTTTTTTCTTATTTTCTTCTATCATTATTCTGGATCTTTTGTATGCTACTTCTAGTCTATATTTACTTTCCTTAGCATAGTCATCTATATTATATATGGGTTCAATCTTATCTATACTATTAAATTGTTTTGGTAAATTATTTGTTTTACCAAATACTAACTCATATGGACAGTAATTATGTGCCATTGAGGGGTCGTGTTGAAACAGAAAACGAAATATTGAAGCCATACGTCCCAATCAGCTTTATCAACCGATATATATGAGCGTATGTATTCATTAAAAGTTCTATGACTACGTTCTATTGTTCCAACTGTCTGGTGGTGGTGTGCCGTAGATGTTATATTTTCAATTTTTTAGGTATTTGCATAAATCATTTATAATTGAATTCTTATATTCTGTTCCCATGTCCGTAATGAACGTCTTCATTGGACCGTACTTCGAATAAATGATTCAAAATGGCTTTTAGCGACAGTGTTCGCGTTCTTATTTGGAACTGGTATGGCAACTAAATATTTAGTTAGATCACATATTAAAGTGACTGCATACTCATTGTCATTTTCTGATTTTGGTAGTGGACCAATAGTGTCTACTATCACTCTGTCGAAAGCATTTATTGGCGTATCTGTTATTATTAATGGGGTCTTATTGTGCTTGGTTATTTTAGCTTTTGGCATTTTTGACATTTTCGTATGTACTCAGTAATATCTCGAGTCATACCTTTCCAAAATAATATCTTTTGACCTTGGCCAAGGTTTTTGTAATGCCGCTATGACCTCCTTGTATTGGATCGTCATGGAATTTAGACAGTATAGCTTCTTTCTCTTTTGTTTTTCTATAAGGGTCACCGGGTTGAGTAGCGCTACTCTTAATGTATTCAATATCTTATTGCCCATTTACTTGAAATTATCTATTGAAACATGTTCAAAGATATTTTCCCACGGTGCCATTTTGAGTTGGCTGATTTTGTTTATACCGGCTTGCATTTCAAGCCTTTGGAAAAATTGACCTAAGTCTAGGGATTCCATTGGTATATAAATCGCTAACATCGTATCTTGCAGTAATTTTTCCATACAATTTAAATAAACATAGCGTATCTTTTACATGCAAGGTCACTACTTTACGTACTTCGTCATTGTTTATGACTTCATATACGTTGGGCTTAGAAGCTTTCTAAGATTGCGTAGGCAATTCTATTTCTTTGTTATCCGCGCGGATTTTCTGTCTATTTTGATATCTAGTAGTGACTTTCATTATATTTCCAGTAATGTTTTGTAGATCTTTAATGGTTATTCTTGATAACGCATCAGCTACATAATTGTCTTTTCCCTTTAGATATTCAACTGTGAAATCATACTCTTCTAATTCTAGCCTCATACGTGTCAGTTTAGAACTCGGATTGATCATTGAAAATAAATATATTAATGGTCTGTGATCTGTTTTGATTGTAAAGTGTCTTCCATAAATATATGGTCGGAAATGTAATATTGCCCAGTGAATTGCAGCTAATTCCTGCTCAGTTGTACACTTATTACTTTCTCCCTTAGTGAAAGCTCTTGATGCGTATGCAATGGGAAGTTGGAGTCCGTTATGGTTTGAGTTAAACCGCTCCACACGCTTGCTTACTTGCGTCAGTAATTATGCAAAATTCTTTGCTGAAATCAGGATATTGTAGCAAAGTGGGTTCCATCAGTTTTGTTTTTAAGTATTCGAATGCGTTTTGGCATTCATCTGTCCATTCAAAATGAACATTCTTTTTACATAATCTTGTTGATGTGCCGTGAATATTCGGCGAAATTTTTTATGAAACGTCTATAATAATTGCTAAATGCTATGAAACGTCTAGCGCTGTCCGCATTGTGCGGCTTAGGGTAATTCATAATGACATCATATTTCTTGTCGTCCGGAAGTATTCCTTTATCTGTGCATTTATGACCGAGAAAAGTCACCTCATGCATAAAAAATGAACATTTTTCTGGATGTAACTTTAGATTGTATTTCCTACATTTCTCAAAAACGTCTGTTAAGTTTTTAAGCATATGTTTTTCGGAACAACCTATAACTATTAAGTCATCCATATAAAGGAATGCTTGTGAAGGTTCTAATCCAGAGAATGCTATGGTCATCATTCTCTGAAATGAATTCGGCGCTATTTTTAGTCCGAAAGGTAATCGCGTGAAGCGATACGAGCCATTGCTCGTTGAAAATGACGTTATATCTCTTGAACTTTTTTTGAGTTCAATTTGGTGAAAATCTGACATTAAGTCAAGACATGAAAATATTTTGCTCGTCCAAGTTGATCCAAAATATCATCAATTCTTGGGAGTGGAAATTTGTCGGACAGTAATTTTTATTAATTTGACGATAGTCAATCACTAATCGCCATTTCTTTTGCTCTGAACCTGGAGATGGTTTTTTTAGGGACAAGTAATAATGGGCTATTATATTCAGATACAGATGGTTCAACAATCCCGTCGGTGATCAATTTTCCGACTTGTTTCTGTATTTCGTTCACCTGACTGTGTGGGCTTCTGTAATTTTTTATATACACTGGTTCATCATCTTTTAATCTCAGTTTTTGTTTATAAAAGTTATTAGTGCTTATTGGTTCAGTGTCCAATCCGAATATATCATTATATTGGGTGCATAGGCTTGAAAGCTGTGATTTGAATTGTGGAGGAAAGTTTTTTTGAAAGTTGAGATAATACAGAATTTTCTCTATTTTCAAGATTAGTTTTGACTATTTCGTAGCTCGAAAGTGATTCATACGCTAAATTATTTGTACTGACTACTTGATCTTTATTTGTTGTATTGAGTAGTCTTATAAAAGCGTTTTTAGATGTTGCTATGGTACTTGCTATGTAAATACCATGCTTAATTTCTTGATTTGGAATCAATACACTGTCTTCTTTTGAATTTAGTTGGATTTTTCTAATAACTTGGGATCTTGCTGGCAGAAATATTGAGTTGTTGCCAGAACTGTATGTTATTGGAACATAAATTGGAAATTTTAAGTTATTAGGTCTAATTATAAGCCAATCTTCAGATGGCTTGAAGTCTAATTGACAGTTGTATTTTTTAATAAAATCGATTCCTAATATGCCATCACAAGGAATAGCGAATTGTAAATCCACGATATGAAAATCGTGTTGGATTATGTACTTAGTGGTCTGTATCTCAATAGAAGTTAACCCCTTGGATTTGGTTACCTCTTGACTAATTCCTTTTATTTCTATAATATAATTATCTTGTATGTCATGAAAGACATCAGAATTTTCTTTAACTATTGAAATGTCTGCACCTGTGTCTACTAAAAAGACAAGTTATTTTCCTGTAGCCACATGGTTGAATGATACAAACATATTCTGACTGAGATTAATGGTATGAACCTTTGCATTTTCTATTGTTGAGTATCTAAAGGGTTTTGCGAGTTTTCCGATGTAGTATGGGTTACTCTGACATTACGTGGGTTATTATAGTTTTGGCCTCGACTCGTGTTGCCACGGCCTCTTGAGTTTCCTCTATATTGGCCTCGTCCATTATTGTATTGGGTACTATTGTTATAATTATCGTTGTGACTGCGAAAGTTACCTCTATGATTTCCACGTCCGCGGTTTCCGCCGCGCTGTGGGTAATTTTTGTAATATAGGACAGTGTTTGGCTGTCCGGTTGCTTCTGTGCAACTATTTACAAATTTTGATACGGCATCATTCATAGTATTGAAGGTACCAGCTTGCATGATAAGTTTTACCTTATCGATTGTGCAATTTTTAGTTATTGCTTTGACTGCATGCTGAGTGGAATAACTTCTGGCTAACTCTAGGGGTAAGCCGTCTGTTATATATGCACCTTCTAACGTTTTTGTCAACTGCTCGACCTCTAGTATGTACTGGTTAGCAGTTTTATTGCGTTGCTGTAGGTTCATCAGTTTTGCTGACAATACTTCTACAGTTTCACCTTTGACGTTGCTTTTTAATCTGGAAATGACTTCAGTTATTGTTGTTTCATTTCCGACTAGATTTCTGGCGACACCTTTTAGCCTTGATTTTATTATAGAAACCGCTAATTGTTCGTGTTCGCCTTTTATCAATTCTAATATTTGTAAAGCATCAATAAAACTTGTTAAGTTTTCAGCTTTACCATCAAAAATTGGTATAAGCTTGGATGCTGTATTAATAAAATCAATATTAGTTTGTGCCATTGTGATATTGCTGCTTAATTTATTCTCTATTATGCCTGTTCCAGTATCAGAATCTGTAGAATTATCCAGATCTGACATCAAAACAGCTGGAATGGTAAGATTAATTAAATCTTGCTCTTCTATTTTAGGGTTTGTCTTCGCGAGCTCTTCTGACTCTATTTGGTCAGTGTCAGTTTGTTCTGTTGATTCCGGTTCATCACCAGTTTCAACTGTTTCAACTGTTAGAGAAGTGTTAAGTATGGTCGGTACTGATATATCTAAATTGAACTTTAGTTTAATTGATATTAAATTAGATCGTAGTCTAATTAAAAATTTTGATACTTGGGACCAATGATCTTGATTTAATTTTTCTCTGTGGCCATGTATTAGTATATACGTGCTTCATTAAAGCATTCTACTAGTATTTCTACATGTTTCTTAATAGTATTTTTTGAATTTGCCTGTTTTGTGTAAGTGACTTATATGATTTATCAAAGTCAATTTTTATGTTATTTATTTCTTTACATAATTCATTCCATTCCATTATATTATGGATATGAAGTCTTTCTTTAAAATAAGGGTAAACTGAACTCTATCATATGTTGCTCTAATTGTCTTTAGTGTAGCCATATTTTTATTAATATATTTTTTGTAATTCATTATATTTGTTTTATTGCATTTTCTTAAAGTTACTAAATTAACTATAGGGTTATTTTTTCAATGTTGTTTGTGCTCTTTTTTTTTTAAATTTTGTCTAGGTCATTTGCCTTGCTCAAATATTTTTTTAAACATTTGTTATGTAATTTATATAGTTTATAAAAACAATTTGCGCACATTATAACAACAATTATTATTAACAGTGTGTGTATTAGTTCTAAGTCATTATTATTTGACTCTACTTTATTAATGACATTAGCAGTGGAGTCCACTGACTTAACGTCTACTATTGCCATTTTGGGCGTATATATTTTTAGAGTGTATTTATAACTATTTGTCGTATCTTCAGTAAATTTTACTATTGCATTGCTTTGCATTTACGTTAACAAGTTTTTCTACCTATTGGTTTGTATAGCTTTACGGGCTATACTTCTAATTGAGCGGAGATGGTTCCGCACAATTTTACAAATTTTATTATAATAATGTTAACTGTTGCTCCAGATGTCCAGTTGT
>JAEIGF010000227.1:0-2500 GCA_018903485.1 Drosophila littoralis | reverse complement strand
TGAGTCGATCGGCGCGCTCACAGAATGTGCAAGTGTCAGCATTCTGTTAGACGCGCCGACCACTTGACCGAACTCAAGGGCATGCATATACCCTAGCGCTCCAGCCTAAGAGAGCATAATTACATACATATGTATAACATATAGAATATACATAACCGTCTCTCTGCTGTCCAACTGTGGGCAGCGCAGCGATGAGACTTAGGCTTACTTAGAACCTAAGGAAAATTGTAAAAATCAGATTCAACTGAACGTTGGAAGCGGCACCTTCGCTGCTCCCAATATATTAATAAAAAGATTAAATAATATATCGTTCACAACATGGCGACCGTGACATGGTCCTAAATAATAAAAAAAAAAAAACAACAACAACTATGAAAAGTGTCTACAAGTACGAGTGGCAGTCCGTCAACGATGGAATAAAACACAAGAGTGAGAGGGCTGGATGACAACAACAACAAGCAACAAGTGTGAGAGAAAATCCGTCCCTTACGCCAGCGCGGGAGACCTAGAGATTGAAAAAAAAAAAACTGAAAGCCTGAGTGAGTAGAGTGCGAGTAATGGGCAAACGCGGAGGCCAGAAAAACAACATAAATAAAAGAATAGCACACATTAAGTGGCTATTATACACGAATACGCCGCCCACATGGGCCACGGCACAAAAATTAACTACCGAACTTGATTTTCTGAAAGAAAGCCTCCAGCAAAGAATGCCAAATACCGCAACTCACTCAGCAAATATCAAAGTTATAAATGAAAAACTAATTAAAAAACCACCATCTCCAAAGCCGTTGCCGAAAAGACCTGACGTCTGCCCGAACGACTGCCCTGGACCACTCTACGCTCCAGCATGCAAATTCACATGCTTGGGACCAAAGACCAGTGCGAAGACCGGCACCGGCCCCGCCTGAGCCAATAGGCCACGGACATCAGCAGCAGTGAAGACAACAGCGCGAGGGGCACTCCGCCACTTTCGCCTACGAAGGAGCGTCAGCGTAGCCAAACCGGCGACGACCAGCTGACGCGGAGGACAACTGGACATCTGGAGCAACAGTTAACATTGTTATAATAAAATTTGTAAAATTTGTGCGGAACCATCTCCGCTCAATTAGAAGTATAGCCCGTAAAGCTATACAAACCAATAGGTAGAAAAACTTGTTAACGTAAATGCAAAGC
Source organism: Drosophila littoralis (assembly GCA_018903485.1). Lineage (NCBI taxonomy): Eukaryota > Metazoa > Arthropoda > Insecta > Diptera > Drosophilidae > Drosophila > Drosophila littoralis. Next base: position 1,327 of record JAEIGF010000227.1, on the reverse strand, counting down.
AATGCAATAGTAAAATTTACTCAAGATACAACAAATAGTTATAAATACACTCTAAAAATATATACGCCCAAAATGGCAATAGTAGACGTTAAGTCAGTGGACTCCACTGCTAATGTAATTAATAAAGTAGAGTCAAATAATAATGACTTAGAACTAATACACACACTGTTAATAATAATTGTTGTTATAATGTGCGCAAATTGTTTTTATAAACTATATAAATTACATAACAAATGTAAAAAAAAAATATATGAGCCAGGCAAATGACCTAGACAAAATTTAAAAAATAAAGAGCACAAACAACATTGAAAAAAAAAATAACCCTATAGTTAATTTAGTAACTTTAAGAAAATTAAATAAAACAAATATAATGAATTACAAATAAAAAAAACGAGAAAGAAGGGCTATCTTGCAGACCCAACCTTTTAATGCCGAGAAAATGGTTAAGGCCGAGTTTGGTCAAGGTATATTGATAAACAAAAAAAAAGGCTTTTAATCAAAAACCGATGTAAATAAGATTTAGCAAAAATGAAGGAAGCATAGTGAAATCTTTAAATGCCGTGTTTAATCGCAATCATGAATGAACATCTGTTTGATTTCTGTTTTCTCGTCATGAGCAAGCAATTTTTTTTGGTCGGCTACATTTTTTTCCCTCTTGCTGGAGTAGTGTGATAGAGAGAAAGCCCATAGCATAGTGCTTTCCCCCTCTCCATATCCATACCCTCGGAGAAGAACATGAAATTGGTGTTTGAGCCGGGGAACCGTAGGGCACGTGGAGGAGCACCCCAACAGGTACGCATTGGCGTTGTTGCTTACACAGAACTTACGCGTTTTGTTTTCCTTGTAGGCATCGCGGCCCAAGATGGTAAATAATGGGAGCGACGAACAGAACGCGACCGCACACTTTCACTTCCTCCTTCCAACCCTGTGTATGTGTGTGTGTGTGTGTGTGTGTGTGTGTGTGTGTGTGTGTGTGTGTGTGTGTGTGTGTGTGTGTGTGTGTGTGTGTGTGTGTGTGTGTGTGTGTGTGTGTGTGTGTGTGTGTGTGTGCGTGTGTGTGTGTGTGTGTGTGCGTGTGTGTGTGTGTGTGCGTGTGTGTGTGTGTGTGTGCGTGTGTGTGTGTGTGTGTGTGCGTGTGTGTGTGTCGTGTGCGTGTGTGTGTGTGTGTGTGTGTGTGTGTGTGTGTGTGTGTGTGTGTGTGTGTGTGTGTGTGTGTGTGTGTGTGTGTGTGTGTGTGTGTGTGTGTGTGTGTGTGTGTGTGCGTGTGTGTGTGTCTGCGTGTGTCGTTATTTTTTCAAAAGGAGGGAGATGTGGGTTACTGCAACCC
>JAEIGF010000226.1:0-34685 GCA_018903485.1 Drosophila littoralis | reverse complement strand
ATGTATCATATGGCTACCATAGGAACAATCGGTCGAAAATCAAGTTATTGTACGAAAAAAAGTTTTGTTTATCAAGATATCTTGACCAAACTCGGCATTTATTAGTTTCCCTATGCTCCCCATATAAATCTGAAATTCTATTAAGATCGGACCTCTATATCACATAGCTGCCATAGGAACGATCGGTCGAAAAGTAAGGTGTTGTATGAAAAAAAATGTTGTTTATCAAGATATCTTGACCAAACACAGCATTTATTAGTTCTACTATGCTCCCCACACCTATGCAAAATCTTATTAAGATCGGACCACTATATCGTATAGCTGTCATAGGATCGATCGGTCGAAAATTATAGAGTTGTTTGAAAAAGAATGTTGTTTATCAAGATATCTTGACCAAACACAGCATTTATTAGTTTTACTATGCTCCTTATATATATGCAAAATCCTATTAAGATCGGAATACTGTATCATATAGCTACCATAGGAACGATCGGTCGAAAATCAAGCTATTGTATGAGAAAAAGTTTTGTTTATTAAGATTTCTTGGCCAAACTCTGCATTTATTAGTTTTACTATGCTCCCCACACATATGCAAAATCTTATTAAGATCGGAATACTGTATCATATAGCTGTCATAGGAACGATCGGTCGAAAATTATAGAGTTGTTTGAAAAAGAATGTTGTTTAACAAGATATCTTGACCAAACACAGTATTTATTAGTTTTAGTATGCCCCTCAAATATATGCAAAATCCTATTAAGATCGGACCACTATATCATATAACTGCCACAGGAACGATCTGTCGAAAATTAAGTTGTACGAAAAAAAGTTATGTTTATCAAAATATCTTGACCAAACTCGGCATTTATTTTACTATGCTCCCCACATATATGCAAAATCCTATTAAGATCGGACCACTTTATCATGTAGCTGCCATAGGAACTATTGGTCGAAAATCAAGTTATTGTATAAAAAAAAAATTTTGTTTATTAAAATTTCCTGACCAAAGTCGGCATTTGTTAGTTTTAAGATCGGACCACTATATCATATAGCTGTCATAGGAACGATCGGTCGAAAATTATAGAGTTGTTTGAAAAAGAATGTTGTTTATCAAGATATCTTGACCAAACATAGCATTTATTAGTTTTACTATGCTCCCCACATAAGTGGAAAATCCTATTTAGATCGGACCACTCTATCAGATAGCTGCCATTGGAACGATTGGTCGAATAATAAGGTGTTGTATTAAAAAAAATGTTGTTCATCAAGATATCTTGACCAAACTCTGCATTTATTAGTTTTACTATGCTCCCCACATAAGTGGAAAATCCTATTTAGATCGGAACACTATATCATATAGCTACCAAAGGAACGATCGGTCGATAATCAAGCTATTGTATGAGAAAAAGTTTTGTTTATTAAGATTTCTTGACCAACCTCAGCATTTATTAGTTTTACTATGCTCCCCACACATATGCAAAATCTTATTAAGATCGGAATACTGTATCATATAGCTACCATAGGAACGATCGGTCGAAAATCAAGCTATTGTATGAGAAAAAGTTTTGTTTGTTAAGATTTCTTGACCAAACTCTGCATTTATTAGTTTTACTATGCAAAATCCTATTAAGATCGGACCACTGCATCATATAGCTGTCATAGGAACGATCGGTCGAAAATTATAGAGTTGTTTGAAAAAGAATGTTGTTTATCAAGATATCTTGACCAAACACAGTATTTATTAGTTTTAGTATGCCCCTCAAATATATGCAAAATCCTATTAAGATCGGACCACTATATCATATAACTGCCATAGGAACGATCTGTCGAAAATTAAGTTGTACGAAAAATAGTTATGTTTATCAAAATATCTTGACCAAACTCGGCATTTATTAGTTTTACTATGCTCCCCACATATATGCAAAATCCTATTAAGATCGGACCACTTTATCATGTAGCTGCCATAGGAACGATCGGTCGAAAATTATAGAGTTGTTTGAAAAAGAATGTTGTTTATCAAGATATCTTGACCAAACACAGTATTTATTAGTTTTAGTATGCCCCTCAAATATATGCAAAATCCTATTAAGATCGGACCACTATATCATATAACTGCCATAGGAACGATCTGTCGAAAATTAAGTTGTACGAAAAATAGTTATGTTTATCAAGATATCTTGACCAAACACAGCATTTATTAGTTTTACTATGCTATTCAAATATATGCATAATCCTATTAAGATCGGAATACTGTATCATATAGCTACCATAGGAACGATCGGTCGAAAATTAAGGTGTTGTATGAAAAAAAATGTTGTTTATCAAGATATCTTCACCAAACACAGCATTTATTAGTTTTACTATGCTCCTCATATATAAGCAAAATCCTATCAAGATCGGAACACTGTATCATATAGCTACCAAAGGAACGATCGGTCGAAAATCAAGCTATTGTATGAGAAAAAGTTTTGTTTATTAAGATTTCTTGACCAAACTCTGCATTTATTAGTTTTACTATGCTCCCCACATAAGTGGAAAATCCTATGAAGATCGGACCACTATATCATATAGCTGTCATAGGAACGATCGGTCGAAAATTATAGAGTTGTTTGAAAAAGAATGTTGTTTATCAAGATATCTTGACCAAACACAGCATTTAAAGGTTTTACTATGCACCTCAAATATATGCAAAATCCTATTAAGATCGGACCACTATATCATATAACTGCCATAGGAACGATCTGTCGAAAATTAAGTTGTATGAAAATAAGTTATGTTTATCAAAATATCTTGACCAAACTCGGCACCGCTATATCATATAGCTGTCATAGGAACTATTGGTCGAAAAATAAGGTGTTGTATGAAAAAAAATCTTGTTTATCAAGATATCTTGACCAAACGGCATTTATTAGTTTTACTATGCTCCTCAAATATATGCAAAATCCTATTAAGATCGGACCACTGTATCATGTAGCTGCCATAGGAACTATCAGTTGAAAATCAAGTTATTGTATGCAAAAAAATTTGTTTATTAAGATATCTTGACCAAACTCGGCATTTATTAGTTTCACTATGCTCCCCATATAAATCCAAAATCCTATTAAGATCGGACCTCTATATCACATAGCTGCCATAGGAACGATAGGTCGAAAATAAAGGTGTTGTATGAAAAAAAATGTTGTTTATCAAGATATCTTGACCAAACGGCATTTATTAGTTTTACTATGCTCCTCAAATATATGCAAAATCCTATTAAGATCGGACCACTATATCAGATAGCTGCCATTGGAACAGTCGGTCGAATAATAAGGTGTTGTATTAAAAAAAATGTTGTTTATCAAGATATCTTGACCAAACGGCATTTATTAGTTTTACTATGCTCCTCAAATATATGCAAAATCCTATTAAGATCGGACCACTGTATCATGTAGCTGCCATAGGAACTATCAGTTGAAAATCAAGTTATTGTATGCAAAAAAATTTGTTTATTAAGATATCTTGACCAAACTCGGCATTTATTAGTTTCACTATGCTCCCCATATAAATCCAAAATCCTATTAAGATCGGACCTCTATATCACATAGCTGCCATAGGAACGATAGGTCGAAAATAAAGGTGTTGTATGAAAAAAAATGTTGTTTATCAAGATATCTTGACCAAACGGCATTTATTAGTTTTACTATGCTCCTCAAATATATGCAAAATCCTATTAAGATCGGACCACTGTATCATGTAGCTGCCATAGGAACTATCAGTTGAAAATCAAGTTATTGTATGCAAAAAAATTTGTTTATTAAGATATCTTGACCAAACTCGGCATTTATTAGTTTCACTATGCTCCCCATATAAATCCAAAATCCTATTAAGATCGGACCTCTATATCACATAGCTGCCATAGGAACGATAGGTCGAAAATAAAGGTGTTGTATGAAAAAAAATGTTGTTTATCAAGATATCTTGACCAAACACAGTATTTATTAGTTTTACTGTGCTCCTTATATATATGCAAAATCCTATTAAGATCGGAATACTGTATCATATAGCTACCATAGGAACGATCGGTCGAAAATTATAGAAGTGTTTGAAAAAGAATGTTGTTTATCAAGATATCTTGACCAAACACAGCATTTATTAGTTTTACTATGCTCTCCATATATATGCAAAATCCTATTAAGATCGGACCACTATATCATATAGCTGTCATAGGAACGATCGGTCGAAAATTATAGAAGTGTTTGAAAAAGAATGTTGTTTATCAAGATATCTTGACCAAACACAGCATTTATTAGTTTTACTATGCTCTTCATATATATGCAAAATCCTATTAAGATCGGAATACTGTATCATATAGCTACCAAAGGAACGATCGGTCGAAAATCAACCTATTGTATGAGAAAAAGTTTTGTTTATTCCTTGACCAAACTCAGCATTTATTAGTTTTACTATGCTCTCCACATATATGCAAAATCCTATTAAGATCGGACCACTATATCATATAGCTGTCATAGGAACGATCGGTCGAAAATTATAGAGTTGTTTGAAAAAGAATGTTGTTTATCAAGATATCTTGACCAAACACAGTATTTATTAGTTTTAGTATGCCCCTCAAATATATGCAAAATCCTATTAAGATCGGACCACTATATCATATAACTGCCATAGGAACGATCTGTCGAAAATTAAGTTGTACGAAAAAAAGTTATGTTTATCAAATTATCTTGACCAAACTCGGCATTTATTAGTTTTACTATGCTCCCCACATATATGCAAAATCCTATTAAGATCGGACCACTTTATCATGTAGCTGCCATAGGAACTATTGGTCGAAAATCAAGTTATTGTATAAAAAAAAAGTTTTGTGTATTAAGATTTCCTGACCAAAGTCGGCATTTATTATTATACCCTTGCAGAGGGTATTATAATTTTGTCGTGAAATGTGTAACGCATAGAAGGAGACATCTCCGACCCCATAAAGTATATATATTCTTGATCAGCATCAACAGCCGAGTCGATATAGCCATGTCCGTCTGTCCGTCTGTCTGTTTCTATGCGAACTAGTCGCTCAGTTTTAAAGCTATCTTAATGAAACTTTGCAGAAGTCCCTATTTCTGTTGCACGCAGCACATATGTCAAAACCAGCTGGATCGGACCACTATATCATATAGCTGCCATAGGAACGATCGGTCGAAAATTAAGTTTTTGTATGAAAAAACCTTTTGTTTATCAAGATATCTTGACCAAACTCGACATTTATTAGTTTTACTATGCTCCTCATATATATGCAAAATTCTATTAAGATCGGACCACTATATCATATAGCCGCCATAGGAACGATCGGTCGAAAATTAAGTTTTTGTATGAAAAAACATTTTGTTTGTCAAGATATCTTGACCAAACTCGGCATTTATTAGTTTTACTAAGCTCCTCATATATATGCAAAATCCTATTAAGATCGGACCACTATATCATATAGCTGCCATAGGAACGATCGGTCGAAAATTAAGTTTTTGTATAAAAAACCTTTTGTTTATCAAGATATCTTGACCAAACTCGACATTTATTAGTTTTACTAAGCTCCTCATATATATGCAAAATCCTATTAAGATCGGACCACTATATCATATAGCTGCCATAGGAACGATCGATCGAAAATTAAGTTTTTGTATGAAAAAACATTTTGTTTTTCAAGATATCTTAACCAAACTCGGCATTTATTAGTTTTACTATGCTCCTCATATATTTGCAAAATCCTATTAAGATCGGACCACTATATCATATTATAAAGTTTTTGTATGGAGATTTTTTTGTTTTTCATGATTTTGCGATTAAACACGGCATTTAAAGATTTCACTATGCGTCCTTCATTTTTGCTAAATCCTATTTACATCGGTTTTTGATTAAAAGCCTTTTTTTTTGTTTATCAATATACCTTGACCAAACTCGGCCTTAACCATTTTCTCGGCATTAAAAGGTTGGGTCTGCAAGGGTATTAGATCTTCGGCATGCCGAAGATAGCCCTTCTTTCTCGTTTTTAAGATCATATAGCTGTCATAGGAACGATCGGTCGAAAATTATAAAGTTGTTTGAAAAAGAATGTTGTTTATCAAGATATCTTGACCAAACACAGCATTTATTAGTTTTACGATGCTCGTCATATATATGCAAAATCCTATCAAGATCGGAACACTGTATCATATAGCTACCAAAGGAACGATCGGTCGAAAATCAAGCTATTGTATGAGAAAAAGTTTTGTTTATTAAGATTTCTTGACCAAACTCTGCATTTATTAGTTTTACTATGCAAAATCCTATTAAGATCGGACCACTGCATCATATAGCGGTCATAGGAACGATCGGTCGAAAATTATAGAGTTGTTTGAAAAAGAATGTTGTTTATCAAGATATCTTGACCAAACACAGTATTTATTAGTTTTAGTATGCCCCTCAAATATATGCAAAATCCTATTAAGATCGGACCACTATATCATATAACTGCCATAGGAACGATCTGTCGAAAATTAAGTTGTACGAAAAATAGTTATGTTTATCAAAATATCTTGACCAAACTCGGCATTTATTAGTTTTACTATGCTCCCCACATATATGCAAAATCCTATTAAGATCGGACCACTTTATCATGTAGCTACCATAGGAACGATCGGTCGAAAATTAAGGTGTTGTATGAAAAAAAATGTTGTTTATCAAGATATCTTCACCAAACACAGCATTTATTAGTTTTACTATGCTCCTCATATATATGCAAAATCCTATCAAGATCGGAACACTGTATCATATAGCTACCAAAGGAACGATCGGTCGAAAATCAAGCTATTGTATGAGAAAAAGTTTTGTTTATTAAGATTTCTTGACCAAACTCTGCATTTATTAGTTTTACTATGCTCCCCACATAAGTGGAAAATCCTATGAAGATCGGACCACTATATCATATAGCTGTCATAGGAACGATCGGTCGAAAATTATAGAGTTGTTTGAAAAAGAATGTTGTTTATCAAGATATCTTGACCAAACACAGCATTTAAAGGTTTTACTATGCACCTCAAATATATGCAAAATCCTATTAAGATCGGACCACTATATCATATAACTGCCATAGGAACGATCTGTCGAAAATTAAGTTGTATGAAAATAAGTTATGTTTATCAAAATATCTTGACCAAACTCGGCACCGCTATATCATATAGCTGTCATAGGAACTATTGGTCGAAAAATAAGGTGTTGTATGAAAAAAAATCTGGTTTATCAAGATATCTTGACCAAACGGCATTTATTAGTTTCACTATGCTCCCCATATAAATCCAAAATCCTATTAAGATCGGACCTCTATATCACATAGCTGCCATAGGAACGATCGGTCGAAAATAAAGGTGTTGTATGAAAAAAAATGTTGTTTATCAAGATATCTTGACCAAACACAGCATTTATTAGTTTTACGATGCTCGTCATATATATGCAAAATCCTATTAAGATCGGAATACTGTATCATATAGCTACCATAGGAACGATCGGTCGAAAATCAAGCTATTGTATGAGAAAAAGTTTTGTTTATTAAGATTTCTTGACCAAACTCTGCATTTATTAGTTTTACTATGCAAAATCCTATTAAGATCGGACCACTGCATCATATAGCTGTCATAGGAACGATCGGTCGAAAATTATAAAGTTGTTTGACAAAGAATGTTGTTTATCAAGATATCTTGACCAAACACAGCATTTATTAGTTTTACGATGCTCGTCATATATATGCAAAATCCTATTAAGATCGGAATACTGTATCATATAGCTACCATAGGAACGATCGGTCGAAAATTATAAAGTTGTTTGAAAAAGAATGTTGTTTATCAAGATATCTTGACCAAACACAGCATTTATTAGTTTTACGATGCTCGTCATATATATGCAAAATCCTATTAAGATCGGAATACTGTATCATATAGCTACCATAGGAACGATCGGTCGAAAATCAAGCTATTGTATGAGAAAAAGTTTTGTTTATTAAGATTTCTTGACCAAACTCTGCATTTATTAGTTTTACTATGCAAAATCCTATTAAGATCGGAATACTGTATCATATAGCTACCATAGGAACGATCGGTCGAAAATTAAGGTGTTGTATGAAAAAAAATGTTGTTTATCAAGATATCTTGACCAAACACAGTATTTATTACTTTTACTATGCTCCTCAAATATATGCAAAATCCTATTAAGATCGGACCACTATATCAGATAGCTGCCATTGGAACAATCGGTCGAATAATAAGGTGTTGTATTAAAAAAAATGTTGTTTATCAAGATATCTTGACCAAACAGCATTTATTAGTTTAACTATGCTCCTCAAATATATGCAAAATCCTATTAAGATCGGACCACTGTATCATGTAGCTGCCATAGGAACTATCGGTCGAAAATCAAGTTATTGTATGCAAAAAAATTTGTTTATTAAGATATCTTGACCAAACTCGGCATTTATTAGTTTCACTATGCTCCCCATATAAATCCAAAATCCTATTAAGATCGGACCTCTATATCACATAGCTGCCATAGGAACGATAGGTCGAAAATAAAGGTGTTGTATGAAAAAAAATGTTGTTTATCAAGATATCTTGACCAAACGGCATTTATTAGTTTTACTATGCTCCTCAAATATATGCAAAATCCTATTAAGATCTGACCACTGTATCATGTAGCTGCCATAGGAACTATCGGTCGAAAATCAAGTTATTGTATGCAAAAAAATTTGTTTATTAAGATATCTTGACCAAACTCGGCATTTATTAGTTTCACTATGCTCCCCATATAAATCCAAAATCCTATTAAGATCGGACCTCTATATCACATAGCTGCCATAGGAACGATAGGTCGAAAATAAAGGTGTTGTATGAAAAAAAATGTTGTTTATCAAGATATCTTGACCAAACACAGCATTTATTAGTTTTACTGTGCTCCTTATATATATGCAAAATCCTATTAAGATCGGAATACTGTATCATATAGCTACCATAGGAACGATCGGTCGAAAATCAACCTATTGTATGAGAAAAAGTTTTGTTTATTCCTTGACCAAACTGTGCATGTATTAGTTTTACTATGCTCTCCATATATATGCAAAATCCTATTAAGATCGGACCACTATATCATATAGCTGTCATAGGAACGATCGGTCGAAAATTATAGAAGTGTTTGAAAAAGAATGTTGTTTATCAAGATATCTTGACCAAACACAGCACGCAGCACATATGTCAAAACCAGCTGGATCGGACCACTATATCATATAGCTGCCATAGGAACGATCGGTCGAAAATTAAGTTTTTGTATGAAAAAACCTTTTGTTTATCAAGATATCTTGACCAAACTCGACATTTATTAGTTTTACTATGCTCCTCATATATATGCAAAATTCTATTAAGATCGGACCACTATGTCATATAGCCGCCATAGGAACGATCGGTCGAAAATTAAGTTTTTGTATGAAAAAACATTTTGTTTGTCAAGATATCTTGACCAAACTCGGCATTTATTAGTTTTACTAAGCTCCTCATATATATGCAAAATCCTATTAAGATCGGACCACTATATCATATAGCTGCCATAGGAACGATCGACCGAAAATTAAGTTTTTGTATGAAAAAACATTTTGTTTTTCAAGATATCTTAACCAAACTCGGCATTTATTAGTTTTACTATGCTCCTCATATATATGCAAAATCCTATTAAGATCGGACCACTATATCATATTATAAAATTTTTGTATGGAGAATTTTTTGTTTTTCATGATTTTGCGATTAAACACGGCATTTAAAGATTTCACTATGCGTCCTTCATTTTTGCTAAATCCTATTTACATCGGTTTTTGATTAAAAAGCCTTTTTTTTTGTTTATCAATATACCTTGACCAAACTCGGCCTTAACCATTTTCTCGGCATTAAAGGTTGGGTCTGCAAGGGTATTAGATCTTCGGCATGCCGAAGATAGCCCTTCTTTCTCGTTTTTAAGATCATATAGCTGTCATAGGAACGATCGGTCGAAAATTATAAAGTTGTTTGAAAAAGAATGTTGTTTATCAAGATATCTTGACCAAACACAGCATTTATTAGTTTTACGATGCTCGTCATATATATGCAAAATCCTATTAAGATCGGAATACTGTATCATATAGCTACCATAGGAACGATCGGTCGAAAATTAAGGTGTTGTATAAAAAAATGTTGTTTATCAAGATATCTTGACCAAACACAGCATTTATTAGTTTTACTATGCTCCTCATATATAAGCAAAATCCTATTAAGATCGGAACACTGTATCATATAGCTACCAAAGGAACGATCGGTCGAAAATCAAGCTATTGTATGAGAAAAAGGTTTGTTTATTAAGATTTCTTGACCAAACTCTGCATTTATTAGTTTTACTATGCTCCCCACATAAATGCAAAATCCTATTAAGATCGGACCACTGCATCATATAGCTGTCATAGGAACGATCGGTCGAAAATTATAGAATTGTTTGAAAAAGAATGTTGTTTATCAAGATATCTTGACCAAACACAGTATTTATTAGTTTTAGTATGCCCCTCAAATATATGCAAAATCCTATTAAGATCGGACCACTATATCATATAACTGCCATAGGAACGATCTATGCCCCTCAAATATATGCAAAATCCTATTAAGATCGGACCACTATATCATATAACTGCCATAGGAACGATCTGTCGAAAATTAAGTTGTATGAAAAAAAGTTATGTTTATCAAAATATCTTGACCAAACTCGGCACCGCTATATCATATAGCTGTCATAGGAACTATTGGTCGAAAAATAAGGTGTTGTATGAAAAAAAATCTTGTTTATCAAGATATCTTGACCAAACGGCATTTATTAGTTTTACTATGCTCCTCAAATATATGCAAAATCCTATTAAGATCATACCACTATATCAGATAGCTGCCATTGCAACAATCAGTCGAATAATAAGGTGTTGTATTAAAAAAATTGTTTTTTTAACAAGATATCTTGACCAAACGGCATTTATTAGTTTTACTATGCTCCTCAAATATATGCAAAATCCTATTAAGATCGGACCACTGTATCATGTAGCTGCCATAGGAACTATCGGTCGAAAATCAAGTTATTGTATGCAAAAAAATTTGTTTATTAAGATATCTTGACCAAACTCGGCATTTATTAGTTTCACTATGCTCCCCATATAAATCCAAAAATCCTATTAAGATCGGACCTCTATATCACATAGCTGCCATAGGAACGATAGGTCGAAAATAAAGGTGTTGTATGAAAAAAATGTTGTTTATCAAGATATCTTGACCAAACGGCATTTATTAGTTTTACTATGCTCCTCAAATATATGCAAAATCCTATTAAGATCTGACCACTGTATCATGTAGCTGCCATAGGAACTATCGGTCGAAAATCAAGTTATTGTATGCAAAAAATTTGTTTATTAAGATATCTTGACCAAACTCGGCATTTATTAGTTTCACTATGCTCTCCACATATATGCAAATCCTATTAAGATCGGACCACTATATCATATAGCTGTCATAGGAACGATCGGTCGAAAATTATAGAGTTGTTTGAAAAAGAATGTTGTTTATCAAGATATCTTGACCAAACACAGTACTTATTAGTTTTAGTATGCCCCTCAAATATATGCAAAATCCTATTAAGATCGGACCACTATATCATATAGCTGCCATAGGAACGATTGGTCGAAAATTAAGTTTTTGTATGAAAAAACCTTTTGTTTATCAAGATATCTTGACCAAACTCGACATTTATTAGTTTTACTATGCTCCTCATATATATGCAAAATTCTATTAAGATCGGACCACTATATCATATAGCCGCCATAGGAACGATCGGTCGAAAATTAAGTTTTTGTATGAAAAAACATTTTGTTTGTCAAGATATCTTGACCAAACTCGGCATTTATTAGTTTTACTAAGCTTCTCATATATATGCAAAATCCTATTAAGATCGGACCACTATATCATATAGCTGCCATAGGAACGATCGGTCGAAAATTAAGTTTTTGTATAAAAAACCTTTTGTTTATCAAGATATCTTGACCAAACTCGACATTTATTAGTTTTACTATGCTCCTCATATATATGCAAAATTCTATTAAGATCGGACCACTATGTCATATAGCCGCCATAGGAACGATCGGTCGAAAATTAAGTTTTTGTATGAAAAAACATTTTGTTTGTCAAGATATCTTGACCAAACTCGGCATTTATTAGTTTTACTAAGCTCCTCATATATATGCAAAATCCTATTAAGATCGGACCACTATATCATATAGCTGCCATAGGAACGATCGATCGAAAATTAAGTTTTTGTATGAAAAAACATTTTGTTTTTCAAGATTTCTTGGCCAAACTCTGCATTTATTAGTTTTACTATGCTCCTCATATATATGCAAAATCCTATTAAGATCGGACCACTATATCATATTATAAAGTTTTTGTATGGAGAATTTTTTGTTTTTCATGATTTTGCGATTAAACACGGCATTTAAAGATTTCACTATGCGTCCTTCATTTTTGCTAAATCCTATTTACATCGGTTTTTGATTAAAAGCCTTTTTTTTTGTTTATCAATATACCTTGACCAAACTCGGCCTTAACCATTTTCTCGGCATTAAAAGGTTGGGTCTGCAAGGGTATTAGATCTTCGGCATGCCGAAGATAGCCCTTCTTTCTCGTTTTTAAGATCATATAGCTGTCATAGGAACGATCGGTCGAAAATTATAAAGTTGTTTGAAAAAGAATGTTGCTTATCAAATTATCTTGACCAAACACAGCATTTATTAGTTTTACGATGCTCGTCATATATATGCAAAATCCTATTAAGATCGGAATACTGTATCATATAGCTACCATAGGAACGATCGGTCGAAAATTAAGGTGTTGTATAAAAAAAATGTTGTTTATCAAGATATCTTGACCAAACACAGCATTTATTAGTTTTACTATGCTCCTCATATATAAGCAAAATCCTATTAAGATCGGAACACTGTATCATATAGCTACCAAAGGAACGATCGGTCGAAAATCAAGCTATTGTATGAGAAAAAGGTTTGTTTATTAAGATTTCTTGACCAAACTGCATTTATTAGTTTTACTATGCTCCCCACATAAATGCAAAATCCTATTAAGATCGGACCACTGCATCATATAGCTGTCATAGGAACGATCGGTCGAAAATTATAGAATTGTTTAAAAAAGAATGTTGTTTATCAAGATATCTTGACCAAACACATTATTTATTAGTTTTAGTATGCCCCTCAAATATATGCAAAATCCTATTAAGATCGGACCACTATATCATATAACTGCCATAGGAACGATCTGTCGAAAATTAAGTTGTATGAAAAAAAGTTATGTTTATCAAAATATCTTGACCAAACTCGGCACCGCTATATCATATAGCTGTCATAGGAACTATTGGTCGAAAAATAAGGTGTTGTATGAAAAAAAATCTTGTTTATCAAGATATCTTGACCAAACGGCATTTATTAGTTTTACTATGCTCCTCAAATATATGCAAAATCCTATTAAGATCGGACCACTATATCAGATAGCTGCCATTGCAACAATCGGTCGAATAATAAGGTGTTGTATTAAAAAAATTGTTTTTTTAACAAGATATCTTGACCAAACGGCATTTATTAGTTTTACTATGCTCCTCAAATATATGCAAAATCCTATTAAGATCGGACCACTGTATCATGTAGCTGCCATAGGAACTATCGGTCGAAAATCAAGTTATTGTATGCAAAAAAATTTGTTTATTAAGATATCTTGACCAAACTCGGCATTTATTAGTTTCACTATGCTCTCCACATATATGCAAATCCTATTAAGATCGGACCACTATATCATATAGCTGTCATAGGAACGATCGGTCGAAAATTATAGAGTTGTTTGAAAAAGAATGTTGTTTATCAAGATATCTTGACCAAACACAGTACTTATTAGTTTTAGTATGCCCCTCAAATATATGCAAAATCCTATTAAGATCGGACCACTATATCATATAACTGCCATAGGAACGATCGGTCGAAAATTAAATTGTTCGAAAAAAAGTTATGTTTATCAAAATATCTTGACCAAACTCGGCATTTATTAGTTTTACTATGCTCCCCACATATATGCAAAATCCTATTAAGATTGGACCACTTTATCATGTAGCTGCCATAGGAACTATTGGTCGAAAATCAAGTTATTGTATAAAAAAAAAGTTTTGTGTATTAAGATTTCCTGACCAAAGTCGGCATTTATTATTTTTAAGACCATATAGCTGTCATAGGAACGATCGGTCGAAAATTATAAAGTTGTTTGAAAAAGAATGTTGTTTATCAAGATATCTTGACCAAACACAGCATTTATTAGTTTTACGATGCTCGTCATATATATGCAAAATCCTATTAAGATCGGAATACTGTATCATATAGCTACCATAGGAACGATCGGTCGAAAATTAAGGTGTTGTATAAAAAAAATGTTGTTTATCAAGATATCTCGACCAAACACAGCATTTATTAGTTTTACTATGCTCCTCATATATAAGCAAAATCCTATTAAGATCGGAACACTGTATCATATAGCTACCAAAGGAACGATCGGTCGAAAATCAAGCTATTGTATGAGAAATAGTTTTGTTTATTAAGATTTCTTGACCAAACTCTGCATTTATTAGTTTTACTATGCTCCCCACATAAATGCAAAATCCTATTAAGATCGGACCACTGCATCATATAGCTGTCATAGGAACGATCGGTCGAAAATTATAGAGTTGTTTGAAAAAGAATGTTGTTGATCAAGATATCTTGACCAAACACAGTATTTATTAGTTTTACTATGCCCCTCAAATATATGCAAAATCCTATTAAGATCGGACCACTATATCATATAACTGCCATAGGAACGATCTGTCGAAAATTAAGTTGTACGAAAAAAAGTTATGTTTATCAAAATATCTTGACCAAACTCGGCACCGCTATATCATATAGCTGTCATAGGAACTATTGGTCGAAAAATAAGGTGTTGTATGAAAAAAAATCTTGTTTATCAAGATATCTTGACCAAACGGCATTTATTAGTTTTACTATGCTCCTCAAATATATGCAAAATCCTATTAAGATCGGACCACTATATCAGATAGCTGCCATTGGAACAATCGGTCGAATAATAAGGTGTTGTATTAAAAAAAATGTTGTTTATCAAGATATCTTGACCAAACGGCATTTATTAGTTTTACTACGCTCCTCAAATATATGCAAAATCCTATTAAGATCGGACCACTGTATCATGTAGCTGCCATAGGAACTATCGGTCGAAAATCAAGTTATTGTATGCAAAAAAATTTTTTATTAAGATATCTTGACCAAACTCGGCATTTATTAGTTTCACTATGCTCCCCATATAAATCCAAAATCCTATTAAGATCGGACCTCTATATCACATAGCTGCCATAGGAACGATAGGTCGAAAATAAAGGTGTTGTATGAAAAAAATGTTGTTTATCAAGATATGTTGACCAAACGGC
Organism: Drosophila littoralis; assembly: GCA_018903485.1. NCBI lineage: Eukaryota > Metazoa > Arthropoda > Insecta > Diptera > Drosophilidae > Drosophila > Drosophila littoralis. The sequence goes on along the minus strand of JAEIGF010000226.1, from coordinate 19,103 downwards.
ATTTATTAGTTTTACTATGCTCCTCAAATATATGCAAAATCCTATTAAGATCGGACCACTGTATCATGTAGCTGCCATAGGAACTATCGGTCGAAAATCAAGTTATTGTATGCAAAAAAATTTGTTTATTAAGATATCTTGACCAAACTCGGCATTTATTAGTTTCACTATGCTCCCCATATAAATCCAAAATCCTATTAAGATCGAACCTCTATATCACATAGCTGCCATAGGAACGATAGGTCGAAAATAAAGGTGTTGTATGAAAAAAAATGTTGTTTATCAAGATATCTTGACCAAACACAGCATTTATTAGTTTTACTGTGCTCCTTATATATATGCAAAATCCTATTAAGATCGGAATACTGTATCATATAGCTACCATAGGAACGATCGGTCGAAAATCAACCTATTGTATGAGAAAAAGTTTTGTTTATTCCTTGACCAAACTGTGCATTTATTAGTTTTACTATGCTCTCCATATATATGCAAAATCCTATTAAGATCGGACCACTATATCATATAGCTGTCATAGGAACGATCGGTCGAAAATTATGGAAGTGTTTGAAAAAGAATGTTGTTTATCAAGATATCTTGACCAAACACAGCATTTATTAGTTTTACTATGCTCTTCATATATATGCAAAATCCTATTAAGATCGGAATACTGTATCATATAGCTACCAAAGGAACGATCGGTCGAAAATCAACCTATTGTATGAGAAAATGTTTTTTTTATTCCTTGACCAAACTCTGCATTTATTAGTTTTACTATGCTCTCCACATATATGCAAAATCCTATTAAGATCGGACCACTATATCATATAGCTGTCATAGGAACGATCGGTCGAAAATTATAGAGTTGTTTGAAAAAGAATGTTGTTTATCAATATATCTTGACCATCAGATATATGCAAAATCCTATTAAGATCGGACCACTATATCATATAACTGCCATAGGAACGATCTGTCGAAAATTAAGTTGTATGAAAAAAGTTATGTTTATCAAAATATCTTGACCAAACTCGGCATTTATTAGTTTTACTATGCACTCTACATATATGCCAAATCCTTTTAAGATCGGACCTCTATATCACATAGCTGCCATAGGAACGATAGGTCGAAAATAAAGGTGTTGTATGAAAAAAAATGTTGTTTATCAAGATATCTTGACCAAACGGCATTTATTAGTTTTACTATGCTCCTCAAATATATGCAAAATCCTATTAAGATCGGACCACTGTATCATGTAGCTGCCATAGGAACTATCGGTCGAAAATCAAGTTATTGTATGCAAAAAATTTGTTTATTAAGATATCTTGACCAAACTCGGCATTTATTAGTTTCACTATGCTCCCCATATAAATCCAAAATCCTATTAAGATCGAACCTCTATATCACATAGCTGCCATAGGAACGATAGGTCGAAAATAAAGGTGTTGTATGAAAAAAATGTTGTTTATCAAGATATCTTGACCAAACACAGCATTTATTAGTTTTACTGTGCTCCTTATATATATGCAAAATCCTATTAAGATCGGAATACTGTATCATATAGCTACCATAGGAACGATCGGTCGAAAATCAACCTATTGTATGAGAAAAAGTTTTGTTTATTCCTTGACCAAACTGTGCATTTATTAGTTTTACTATGCTCTCCATATATATGCAAAATCCTATTAAGATCGGACCACTATATCATATAGCTGTCATAGGAACGATCGGTCGAAAATTATGGAAGTGTTTGAAAAAGAATGTTGTTTATCAAGATATCTTGACCAAACACAGCATTTATTAGTTTTACTATGCTCTTCATATATATGCAAAATCCTATTAAGATCGGAATACTGTATCATATAGCTACCAAAGGAACGATCGGTCGAAAATCAACCTATTGTATGAGAAAAAGTTTTTTTTATTCCTTGACCAAACTCTGCATTTATTAGTTTTACTATGCTCTCCACATATATGCAAAATCCTATTAAGATCGGACCACTATATCATATAGCTGTCATAGGAACGATCGGTCGAAAATTATAGAGTTGTTTGAAAAAGAATGTTGTTCATCAATATATCTTGACCATCAGATATATGCAAAATCCTATTAAGATCGGACCACTATATCATATAACTGCCATAGGAACGATCTGTCGAAAATTAAGTTGTATGAAAAAAAGTTATGTTTATCAAAATATCTTGACCAAACTCGGCATTTATTAGTTTTACTATGCACTCTACATATATGCCAAATCCTTTTAAGATCGGAACGCTATATCATATAGCTGTCATAGGAACGATAGGTCGAAAATAAAGGTGTTGTATGAAAAAAAATGTTGTTTATCAAGATATCTTGACCAAACACAGCATTTATTAGTTTTACTGTGCTCCTTATATATATGCAAAATCCTATTAAGATCGGAATACTGTATCATATAGCTACCATAGGAACGATCGGTCGAAAATCAACCTATTGTATGAGAAAAAGTTTTGTTTATTCCTTGACCAAACTGTGCATTTATTAGTTTTACTATGCTCTCCATATATATGCAAAATCCTATTAAGATCGTACCACTATATCATATAGCTGTCATAGGAACGATCGGTCGAAAATTATAGAAGTGTTTGAAAAAGAATGTTGTTTATCAAGATATCTTGACCAAACACAGCATTTATTAGTTTTACGATGCTCGTCATATATATGCAAAATCCTATTAAGATCGGAATACTGTATCATATAGCTACCATAGGAACGATCGGTCGAAAATTAAGGTGTTGTATAAAATAAATGTTGTTTATCAAGATATCTCGACCAAACACAGCATTTATTAGTTTTACTATGCTCCTCATATATAAGCAAAATCCTATTAAGATCGGAACACTGTATCATATAGCTACCAAAGGAACGATCGGTCGAAAATTATAGAGTTGTTTGAAAAAGAATGTTGTTTATCAAGATATCTTGACCAAACACAGTATTTATTAGTTTTACTATGCCCCTCAAATATATGCAAAATCCTATTAAGATCGGACCACTATATCATATAACTGCCATAGGAACGATCTGTCGAAAATTAAGTTGTACGAAAAAAAGTTATGTTTATCAAAATATCTTGACCAAACTCGGCACCGCTATATCATATAGCTGTCATAGGAACTATTGGTCGAAAAATAAGGTGTTGTATGAAAAAAAATCTTGTTTATCCAGATATCTTGACCAAACGGCATTTATTAGTTTTACTATGCTCCTCAAATATATGCAAAATCCTATTAAGATCGGACCACTATATCAGATAGCTGCCATTGGAACAATCGGTCGAATAATAAGGTGTTGTATTAAAAAAAATGTTGTTTATCAAGATATCTTGACCAAACGGCATTTATTAGTTTTACTATGCTCCTCAAATATATGCAAAATCCTATTAAGATCGGACCACTGTATCATGTAGCTGCCATAGGAACTATTGGTCGAAAATCAAGTTATTGTATGCAAAAAAATTTGTTTATTAAGATATCTTGACCAAACTCGGCATTTATTAGTTTCACTATGCTCCCCATATAAATCCAAAATCCTATTAAGATCGAACCTCTATATCACATAGCTGCCATAGGAACGATAGGTCGAAAATAAAGGTGTTGTATGAAAAAAATGTTGTTTATCAAGATATCTTGACCAAACGGCATTTATTAGTTTTACTATGCTCCTCAAATATATGCAAAATCCTATTAAGATCGGACCACTGTATCATGTAGCTGCCATAGGAACTATCGGTCGAAAATCAAGTTATTGTATGCAAAAAAATTTGTTTATTAAGATATCTTGACCAAACTCGGCATTTATTAGTTTCACTATGCTCCCCATATAAATCCAAAATCCTATTAAGATCGGACCTCTATATCACATAGCTGCCATAGGAACGATAGGTCGAAAATAAAGGTGTTGTATGAAAAAAAATGTTGTTTATCAAGATATCTTGACCAAACATAGCATTTATTAGTTTTACTGTGCTCCTTATATATGTGCAAAATCCTATTAAGATCGGAATACTGTATCATATAGCTACCATAGGAACGATCGGTCGAAAATCAACCTATTGTATGAGAAAAAGTTTTGTTTATTCCTTGACCAAACTGTGCATTTATTAGTTTTACTATGCTCTCCATATATATGCAAAATCCTATTAAGATCGGACCACTATATCATATAGCTGTCATAGGAACGATCGGTCGAAAATTATAGAAGTGTTTGAAAAAGAATGTTGTTTATCAAGATATCTTGACCAAACACAGCATTTATTAGTTTTACTATGCTCTTCATATATATGCAAAATTCTATTAAGATCGGAATACTGTATCATATAGCTACCAAAGGAACGATCGGTCGAAAATCAACCTATTGTATGAGAAAAAGTTTTTTTTATTCCTTGACCAAACTCTGCATTTATTAGTTTTACTATGCTCTCCACATATATGCAAAATCCTATTAAGATCGGACCACTATATCATATAGCTGTCATAGGAACGATCGGTCGAAAATTATAGAGTTGTTTGAAAAAGAATGTTGTTTATCAAGATATCTTGACCATCAGATATATGCAAAATCCTATTAAGATCGGACCACTATATCATATAACTGCCATAGGAACGATCTGTCGAAAATTAAGTTGTATGAAAAAAAGTTATGTTTATCAAAATATCTTGACCAAGCTCGGCATTTATTAGTTTTACTATGCACTCCACATATATGCCAAATCCTTTTAAGATCGGAACGCTATATCATATAGCTGTCATAGGAACGATAGGTCGAAAATAAAGGTGTTGTATGAAAAAAAATGTTGTTTATCAAGATATCTTGACCAAACACAGCATTTATTAGTTTTACTGTGCTCCTTATATATATGCAAAATCCTATTAAGATCGGAATACTGTATATAGCTACCATAGGAACGATCGGTCGAAAATCAACCTATTGTATGAGAAAAAGTTTTGTTTATTCCTTGACCAAACTGTGCATTTATTAGTTTTACTATGCTCTCCATATATATGCAAAATCCTATTAAGATCGGACCACTATATCATATAGCTGTCATAGGAACGATCGGTCGAAAATTATAGAAGTGTTTGAAAAAGAATGTTGTTTATCAAGATATCTTGACCAAACACAGCATTTATTAGTTTTACTATGCTCTTCATATATATGCAAAATCCTATTAAGATCGGAATACTGTATCATATAGCTACCAAAGGAACGATCGGTCGAAAATCAACCTATTGTATGAGAAAAAGTTTTTTTTATTCCTTGACCAAACTCTGCATTTATTAGTTTTACTATGCTCTCCACATATATGCAAAATCCTATTAAGATCGGACCACTATATCATATAGCTGTCATAGGAACGATCGGTCGAAAATTATAGAGTTGTTTGAAAAAGAATGTTGTTTATCAAGATATCTTGACCAAACTCGGCATTTATTAGTTTTACTATGTGCCCCACATATATGCAAAATCCTTTTAACATCGGACCGCTATATCATATAGCTGTCATAGGAACTATTGGTCGAAAATTAAGGTGTTGTATGAAAAAAAATCTTGTTTATCAAGATATCTTGACCATCAGATATATGCAAAATCCTATTAAGATCGGACCACTATGTCAGATATCTGTCATAAGAACGATCGGTCGAAAATGATAGATTTGTTTGAAAAAGAATGTTGTTTATCAAGATATCATGACCAAACACAGCATTTATTGGTTTTACTGTGCTCGTCATATATATGCAAAATCCTACTAAGATCGGAATACTGTATCATATAGCTACCATAGGAACAATCGGTCGAAAAGTAAGGTGTTGTATGAAAAAAAATGTTGTTTATCAAGATATCTTGACCAAACACAGCATTTATTAGTTTCACTATGCTCCTCATATATAAGCAAAATCCTATATCCTACCATAGGAACGATCGGTCGAAAATCAAGCTATTGTATGAGAAAAAGTTTTGTTTATTAAGATTTCTTGACCAAAGTCGGCATTTATTAGTTTTACTATGCGCCCCACATATATGCACAATCCTTTTAAGATCGGCCCGCTATATCATATAGCTGTCATAGGAACTTATGGTCGAAAATTACGGTGTTGTATGAAAAATAATCTTGTTTATCAAGATATCTTGACCATCAGACATATGCAAAATCCTATTAAGATCGGACCACTCTATCAGATAGCTGCCATTGGAACGATCGATCGAATAATAAGGTGTTGTATTAAAAAAAATGTTGTTCATCAAGATATCTTGACCAAACTCGGCATTTAGTAGTTTTACTATGCTCCTCATTTATATGCAAAATCCTATTAAGATCGGACCACTGTATCATGTAGCTGCCATAGGAACTATCGGTCGAAAATCAAGTTATTGTGTGAAAAACAGTTGTGTTTATCAAGATATCTTGACTAAACTCGGCATTTATTAATTTCACTATGCTCCCCATATAAATCCAAAATCATATTGAGATCGGACCTCTATATCACATAGCTACCATAGTAACGATCGGTCGAAAATCAAGTTATTGTATCAGAAAAAGTTTTGTTCATTAAGATTTCTTGACCAAAGTCGGCATTTATTAGTTTTACTATGCTCAATAAATATATGCAAAATCTTATTAAGATCAGACCACTATATCATATAACTGCCATAGGAACGATCTGTCGAAAATTAAGTTGTGTGAAATAATTTTATGTTTATCAGAATATCTTGACCAAACTCGGCATTTATTAGTTTTACTATGTGCCCCACATATATGCAAAATCCTTTTAACATCGGACCGCTATATCATATAGCTGTCATAGGAACTATTGGTCGAAAATTAAGGTGTTGTATGAGAAAAAATCTTGTTTATCAAGATATCTAGACCAAACGGCATTTATTAGTTTTACTATGCTCCTCAAATATATGCAAAATCCTATTAAGATCGGACCACTATATCAGATAGCTGCCATTGGAACGATCGGTCGAATAATAAGGTGTTGTATTAAAAAAAATGTTGTTTATCAAGATTTCTTGACCAAACACAGCATTTATTAGTTCTACTATGCTCCTTATATATATGCAAAATCCTATTAAGATCGGAATACTGTATCATATAGCTACCATAGTAACGATCGGTCGAAAATCAAGTTATTGTATGAGAAAAAGTTTTGTTTATTAAGATTTCTTTACCAAACTCGGCATTTGTTAGTTTTACTATGCTCCTCAAATATATGCAAAATCTTATTAAGGTTGGACCACTATATCATATAGCTGCCATAGGAACGATCTGTCGAAAATTAAGTTGTATGAAATAATTTTATGTTTATCAGAATATCTTGACCAAACTCGGCATTTATTAGTTTTACTATGTGCCCCACATATATGCAAAATCCTTTTAACATCGGACCGCTATATCATATAGCTGTCATAGGAACTATTGGTCGAAAATTAAGGTGTTGTATGAAAAAAAATCTTGTTTATCAAGATATCTTGACCATCAGATATATGCAAAATCCTATTAAGATCGGACCACTATGTCAGATATCTGTCATAAGAACGATCGGTCGAAAATGATAGATTTGTTTGAAAAAGAATGTTGTTTATCAAGATATCATGACCAAACACAGCATTTATTGGTTTTACTGTGCTCGTCATATATATGCAAAATCCTACTAAGATCGGAATACTGTATCATATAGCTACCATAGGAACAATCGGTCGAAAAGTAAGGTGTTGTATGAAAAAAAATGTTGTTTATCAAGATATCTTGACCAAACACAGCATTTATTAGTTTTACTATGCTCCTCATATATAAGCAAAATCCTATTAAGATCGGAATACTGTATCATATAGCTACCATAGGAACGCTCGGTCGACAATCAAGCTATTGTATGAGAAAAAGTTTTGTTTATTAAGATTTATTGACCAAACTCTGCATTTATTAGTTTTACTATGCTCCCCACATAAATGCAAAATCCTATTAAGATCGGACCACTATATCATATAGCTGTCATAGGAACGATCGGTCGAAAATTATAGAGTTGTTTGAAAAAGAATGTTGTTTATCAAGATATCATGAACAAACACAGCATTTATTAGTTTTACTGTGCTCGTCATATATATGCAAAATTCTATTAAGATCGGAATACTGTATCATATAGCTACCATAGGAACAATCGGTCGAAAAGTAAGGTGTTGTATGAAAAAAAATGTTGTTTATCAAGATATCTTGACCAAACACAGCATTTATTAGTTTTACTATGCTCCACATATATAAGCAAAATCCTATTAAGATCGGAATACTGTATCATATAGCTACCATAGGAACGATCGGTCGAAAATCAAGCTATTGTATGAGAAAAAGTTTTGTTTATTAAGATTTATTGACCAAGCTCGGCATTTATTAGTTTTACTATGCTCCACACATAAATGCAAAATCCTATTAAGATCGTACCACTATATCATATAGCTGTCATAGGAACGATCGGTCGAAAATTATAGAGTTGTTTGAAAAAGAATGTTGATTATCAAGATATCTTGACCAAACACAGCATTTATTAGTTTTACTATGCTCCTCATATATATGCAAAATCCTATTAAGATCGGAATACTGTATCATATAGCTACCATAGTAACGATCGGTCGAAAATCAAGTTATTGTATGAGAAAAAGTTTTGTTTATTAAGATTTCTTGACCAAAGTCGGCATTTATTAGTTTTACTATGCTCCTCAAATAAAAGCAAAATCTTATTACGATCGGACCACTATATCATATAACTGACATAGGAACGAACTGTCGAAAATTAAGTTGTATGAAAATATCTTGACCAAACTCGGCATTTATTAGTTTTACTATGCGCCCCACATATATGCACAATCCTTTTAAGATCGGACCGCTATATCAAATAGCTGTCAAAGGAACTATTGGTCGAAAATTAAATTGTTGTATGAAAAAAAATCTTGTTTATCAAGATATCTTGACCAAACTCGGCATTTATTAGTTTTACTATGCTCCTCAAATATATGCAAAATCCTATTAAGATCGGACCACTGTATCATGTAGCTGCCATAGGAACGATCGGTCGAAAATCAAGTTATTGTGTGAAAAAAAGTTTTGTTTATCAAGATATCTTGACTAAACTCGGCATTTATTAATTTCACTATGCTCCCCATATAAATCCAAAATCATATTGAGATCGGACCTCTATATCACATAGCTGCCATGGGAACGATCGGTCGAAAATTAAGGTGTTGTATGAAAAAAAATGTTGTTTATTAAATTATATTTACCAAACACAGCATTTATTAGTTTTACTATGCTCCTCATATATATGCAAAATCCTATTAAGATCGGAATACTGTATCATATAGCTACCATAGTAACGATCGGTCGAAAATCAAGTTATTGTATGAGAAAAAGTTTTGTTTATTAAGATTTCTTGACCAAAGTCGGCATTTATTAGTTTTACTATGCTCCATAAATATATGCAAAATCTTATTAAGATCAGACCACTATATCATATAACTGCCATAGGAACGATCTGTCGAAAATTAAGTTGTATGAAATAATTTTATGTTTATCAGAATATCTTGACCAAACTCGGCATTTATTAGTTTTACTATGCGCCCCACATATATGCACAATCCTTTTAAGATCGGACCGCTATATCATATAGCTGTCATAGGAACTATTGGTCGAAAATTAAGGTGTTGTATGAAAAATAATCTTGTTTAACAAGATATCTTGACCATCAGACATATGCTAAATCCTATTTAGATCGGACCACTCTATCAGATAGCTGCCATTGGAACGATCGATCGAATAATAAGGTGTTGTATTAAAAAAAATTTTGTTCAGCAAGATATCTTGACCAAACTCGGCATTTATTAGTTTTACTATGCTCCTCAAATATATGCAATATCCTATTAAGATCGGACCACTTTATCATGTAGCTGCCATAGGAACTATCGGTCGAAAATCAAATTGTTGTATGAAAAAAAATCTTGTTTATCAAGATATCTTGACCAAACTCGGCATTTATTAGTTTTACTATGCTCCTCAAATATATGCAAAATCCTATTAAGAACGGACCACTTTATCATGTAGCTGCCATAGGAACGATCGGTCGAAAATTAAGTTGTATGAAATAATTTTATGTTTATCAGAATATCTTGACCAAACTCGGCATTTATTAGTTTTACTATGTGCCCCACATATATTCAAAATCCTTTTAACATCGGACCGCTATATCATATAGCTGTCATAGGAACTATTGGTCGAAAATTAAGGTGTTGTATGAAAAAAAATCTTGTTTATCAAGATATCTTGACCATCAGATATATGCAAAATCCTATTAAGATCGGACCACTATGTCAGATATTTGTCATAAGAACGATCGGTCGAAAATGATAGATTTGTTTGAAAAAGGATGTTGTTTATCAAGATATCATGACCAAACACAGCATTTATTTGTTTTACTGTGCTCGTCATATATATGCAAAATCCTACTAAGATCGGAATACTGTATCATATAGCTACCATAGGAAGAATCGGTCGAAAAGTAAGGTGTTGTATGAAAAAAAATGTTGTTTATCAAGATATCTTGACCAAACACAGCATTTATTAGTTTTACTATGCTCCTCATATATAAGCAAAATCCTATTAAGATCGGAATACTGTATCATATAGCTACCATAGGAACGATCGGTCGACAATCAAGCTATTGTATGAGAAAAAGTTTTGTTTATTAAGATTTATTGACCAAACTCTGCATTTATTAGTTTTACTATGCTCCCCACATAAATGCAAAATCCTATTAAGATCGGACCACTATATCATATAGCTGTCATAGGAACGATCGGTCGAAAATTATAGAGTTGTTTGAAAAAGAATGTTGTTTATCAAGATATCATGAACAAACACAGCATTTATTAGTTTTACTGTGCTCGTCATATATATGCAAAATCCTATTAAGATCGGAATACTGTATCATATAGCTACCATAGGAACAATCGGTCGAAAAGTAAGGTGTTGTATGAAAAAAAATGTTGTTTATCAAGATATCTTGACCAAACACAGCATTTATTAGTTTTACTATGCTCCACATATATAAGCAAAATCCTATTAAGATCGGAATACTGTATCATATAGCTACCATAGGAACGATCCGTCGAAAATCAAGCTATTGTATGAGAAAAAGTTTTGTTTATTAAGATTTATTGACCAAACTCTGCATTTATTAGTTTTACTATGCTGCCCACATAAATGCAAAATCCTATTAAGATCGGACCACTATATCATATAGCTGTCATAGGAACGATCGGTCGAAAATTATAGAGTTGTTTGAAAAAGAATGTTGTTTATCAAGATATCATGAACAAACACAGCATTTATTAGTTTTACTGTGCTCGTCATATATATGCAAAATCCTATTAAGATCGGAATACTGTATCATATAGCTGCCATAGGAACGATCTGTCGAAAATTAAGTTGTATGAAATAATATTATGTTTATCAGAATATCTTGACCAAACTCGGCATTTATTAGTTTTACTATGTGCCCCACATATATGCAAAATCCTTTTTAACATCGGACCGCTATATCATATAGCTGTCATAGGAACTATTGGTCGAAAATTAAGGTGTTGTATGAAAAAATCTTGTTTATCAAGATATCTTGACCATCAGATATATGCAAAATCCTATTAAGATCGGACCACTATGTCAGATATCTGTCATAAGAACGATCGGTCGAAAATGATAGATTTGTTTGAAAAAGAATGTTGTTTATCAAGATATCATGACCAAACACAGCATTTATTGGTTTTACTGTGCTCGTCATATATATGCAAAATCTACTAAGATCGGAATACTGTATCATATAGCTACCATAGGAACAATCGGTCGAAAAGTAAGGTGTTGTATGAAAAAAAATGTTGTTTATCAAGATATCTTGACCAAACACAGCATTTATTAGTTTTACTATGCTCCTCATATAAGCAAAATCCTATTAAGATCGGAATACTGTATCATATAGCTACCATAGGAACGATCGGTCGAAAATCAAGCTATTGTATGAGAAAAAGTTTTGTTTATTAAGATTTATTGACCAAACTCGGCATTTATTAGTTTTACTATGCTCCCCACATAAATGCAAAATCCTATTAAGATCGTACCACTATATCATATAGCTGTCATAGGAACGATCGGTCGAAAATTATAGAGTTGTTTAAAAAGAATGTAGTTTATCAAGATATCATGAACAAACACAGCATTTATTAGTTTTACTGTGCTCGTCATATATATGCAAAATTCTATTAAGATCGGAATACTGTATCATATAGCTACCATAGGAACAATCGGTCGAAAAGTAAGGTGTTGTATGAAAAAAAATGTTGTTTATCAAGATATCTTGACCAAACACAGCATTTATTAGTTTTACTATGCTCCACATATATAAGCAAAATCCTATTAAGATCGGAATACTGTATCATATAGCTACCATAGGAACGATCGGTCGAAAATCAAGCTATTGTATGAGAAAAAGTTTTGTTTATTAAGATTTATTGACCAAACTCGGCATTTATTAGTTTTACTATGCTCCCCACATAAATGCAAAATCCTATTAAGATCGTACCACTATATCATATAGCTGTCATAGGAACGATCGGTCGAAAATTATAGAGTTGTTTGAAAAATGTTGATTATCAAGATATCTTGACCAAACACAGCATTTATTAGTTTTACTATGCTCCTCATATATATGCAAAATACTATTAAGATCGGAATACTGTATCATATAGCTACCATAGTAACGATCGGTCGAAAATCAAGTTATTGTATGAGAAAAGTTTTGTTTATTAAGATTTCTTGACCAAAGTCGGCATTTATTAGTTTTACTATGCTCCTCAAATAAAAGCAAAATCTTATTACGATCGGACCACTATATCATATAACTGACATAGGAACGAACTGTCGAAAATTAAGTTGTATGAAAATATCTTGACCAAACTCGGTATTTATTAGTTTTACTATGCGCCCCACATATATGCACAATCCTTTTAAGATCGGACCGCTATATCATATAGCTGTCAAAGGAACTATTGGTCGAAAATTAAATTGTTGTATGAAAAAAAATCTTGTTTATCAAGATATCTTGACCAAACTCGGCATTTATTAGTTTTACTATGCTCCTCAAATATATGCAAAATCCTATTAAGATCGGACCACTGTATCATGTAGCTGCCATAGGAACGATCGGTCGAAAATCAAGTTTTTGTATGAGAAAAAGTTTTGTTTATTAAGATTTCTTGACCAAATTCGGCATTTATTAGTTTTACTATGCTCCTCAAATAAAAGCAAAATCTTATTACGATCGGACCACTATATCATATAACTGACATAGGAACGATCTGTCGAAAATTAAGTTGTATGAAAATATCTTGACCAAACTCGGCATTTATTAGTTTTACTATGCGCCCCACATATATGCACAATCCTTTTAAGATCGGACCACTCTATCAGATAGCTGCCATTGGAACGATCGATCGAATAATAAGGTGTTGTATTAAAAAAAATTTTGTTCAGCAAGATATCTTGACCAAACTCGGCATTTATTAGTTTTACTATGCTCCTCAAATATATGCAATATCCTATTAAGATCGGACCACTTTATCATGTAGCTGCCATAGGAACTATCGGTCGAAAATCAAATTGTTGTATGAAAAAAAATCTTGTTTATCAAGATATCTTGACCAAACTCGGCATTTATTAGTTTTACTATGCTCCTCAAATATATGCAAAATCCTATTAAGAACGGACCACTTTATCATGTAGCTGCCATAGGAACGATCGGTCGAAAATTAAGTTGTATGAAATAATTTTATGTTTATCAGAATATCTTGACCAAACTCGGCATTTATTAGTTTTACTATGTGCCCCACATATATTCAAAATCCTTTTAACATCGGACCGCTATATCATATAGCTGTCATAGGAACTATTGGTCGAAAATTAAGGTGTTGTATGAAAAAAAATCTTGTTTATCAAGATATCTTGACCATCAGATATATGCAAAATCCTATTAAGATCGGACCACTATGTCAGATATTTGTCATAAGAACGATCGGTCGAAAATGATAGATTTGTTTGAAATAGAATGTTGTTTATCAAGATATCATGACCAAACACAGCATTTATTTGTTTTACTGTGCTCGTCATATATATGCAAAATCCTACTAAGATCGGAATACTGTATCATATAGCTACCATAGGAAGAATCGGTCGAAAAGTAAGGTGTTGTATGAAAAAAAATGTTGTTTATCAAGATATCTTGACCAAACACAGCATTTATTAGTTTTACTATGCTCCTCATATATAAGCAAATCCTATTAAGATCGGAATACTGTATCATATAGCTACCATAGGAACGATCGGTCGACAATAAAGCTATTGTATGAGAAAAGTTTTGTTTATTAAGATTTATTGACCAAACTCTGCATTTATTAGTTTTACTATGCTCCCCCACATAAATGCAAAATCCTATTAAGATCGGACCACTATATCATATAGCTGTCATAGGAACGATCGGTCGAAAATTATAGAGTTGTTTGAAAAAGAATGTTGTTTATCAAGATATCATGAACAAACACAGCATTTATTAGTTTTACTGTGCTCGTCATATATATGCAAAATCCTATTAAGATCGGAATACTGTATCATATAGCTACCATAGGAACAATCGGTCGAAAAGTAAGGTGTTGTATGAAAAAAATGTTGTTTATCAAGATATCTTGACCAAACACAACATTTATTAGTTTTACTATGCTCCACATATATAAGCAAAATCCTATTAAGATCGGAATACTGTATCATATAGCTACCATAGGAACGATCCGTCGAAAATCAAGCTATTGTATGAGAAAAAGTTTTGTTTATTAAGATTTATTGACCAAACTCGGCATTTATTAGTTTTACTATGCTCCCCACATAAATGCAAAATCCTATTAATATCGGACCACTATATCATATAGCTGTCATAGGAACGATCGGTCGAAAATTATAGAGTTGTTTGAAAAAGAATGTTGATTATTAAGATATCTTGACCAAACACAGCATTTATTAGTTTTACTATGCTCCTCATATATATGCAAAATCCTATTAAGATCGGAATACTGTATCATATAGCTACCATAGTAACGATCGGTCGAAAATCAAGTTATTGTATGAGAAAAAGTTTTGTTTATTAAGATTTCTTGACCAAAGTCGGCATTTATTAGTTTTACTATGCTCCTCAAATAAAAGCAAAATCTTATTACGATCGGACCACTATATCATATAACTGACATAGGAACGATCTGTCGAAAATTAAGTTGTATGAAAATATCTTGACCAAACTCGGCATTTATTAGTTTTACTATGCGCCCCACATATATGCACAATCCTTTTAAGATCGGACCGCTATATCATATAGCTGTCAAAGGAACTATTGGTCGAAAATTAAATTGTTGTATGAAAAAATCTTGTTTATCAAGATATCTTGACCAAACTCGGCATTTATTAGTTTTTACTATGCTCCTCAAATATATGCAAAATCCTAATAAGATCGGACCACTGTATCATGTAGCTGCCATAGGAACGATCGGTCGAAAATCAAGTTTTTGTATGAGAAAAAGTTTTGTTTATTAAGATTTCTTGACCAAAGTCGGCATTTATTAGTTTTACTATGCTCCTCAAATAAAAGCAAAATCTTATTACGATCGGACCACTATATCATATAACTGACATAGGAACGATCTGTCGAAAATTAAGTTGTATGAAAATATCTTGACCAAACTCGGCATTTATTAGTTTTACTATGCGCCCCACATATATGCACAATCCTTTTAAGATCGGACCGCTATATCATATCGTATTAAAAAAAATTTTGTTCAGCAAGATATCTTGACCAAACTCGGCATTTATTAGTTTTACTATGCTCCTCAAATATATGCAATATCCTATTAAGATCGGACCACTTTATCATGTAGCTGCCATAGGAACTATCGGTCGAAAATCAAATTGTTGTATGAAAAAAAATCTTGTTTATCAAGATATCTTGACCAAACTCGGCATTTATTAGTTTTACTATGCTCCTCAAATATATGCAAAATCCTATTAAGAACGGACCACTTTATCATGTAGCTGCCATAGGAACGATCGGTCGAAAATTAAGTTGTATGAAATAATTTTATGTTTATCAGAATATCTTGACCAAACTCGGCATTTATTAGTTTTACTATGTGCCCCACATATATTCAAAATCCTTTTAACATCGGACCGCTATATCATATAGCTGTCATAGGAACTATTGGTCGAAAAGTAAGGTGTTGTATGAAAAAAATCTTGTTTATCAAGATATCTTGACCATCAGATATATGCAAAATCCTATTAAGATCGGACCACTATGTCAGATATTTGTCATAAGAACGATCGGTCGAAAATGATAGATTTGTTTGAAAAAGAATGTTGTTTATCAAGATATCATGACCAAACACAGCATTTATTTGTTTTACTGTGCTCGTCATATATATGCAAAATCCTACTAAGATCGGAATACTGTATCATATAGCTACCATAGGAAGAATCGGTCGAAAAGTAAGGTGTTGTATGAAAAAAAATGTTGTTTATCAAGATATCTTGACCAAACACAGCATTTATTAGTTTTACTATGCTCCTCATATATAAGCAAAATCCTATTAAGATCGGAATACTGTATCATATAGCTACCATAGGAACGATCGGTCGACAATAAAGCTATTGTATGAGAAAAAGTTTTGTTTATTAAGATTTATTGACCAAACTCTGCATTTTATTAGTTTTACTATGCTCCCACATAAATGCAAAATCCTATTAGATCGGACCACTATATCATATAGCTGTCATAGGAACGATCGGTCGAAAATTATAGAGTTGTTTGAAAAAGAATGTTGTTTATCAAGATATCATGAACAAACACAGCATTTATTAGTTTTACTGTGCTCGTCATATATATGCAAAATCCTATTAAGATCGGAATACTGTATCATATAGCTACCATAGGAACAATCGGTCGAAAAGTAAGGTGTTGTATGAAAAAAAATGTTGTTTATCAAGATATCTTGACCAAACACAGCATTTATTAGTTTTACTATGCTCCACATATATAAGCAAAATCCTATTAAGATCGGAATACTGTATCATATAGCTACCATAGGAACGATCCGTCGAAAATCAAGCTATTGTATGAGAAAAAGTTTTGTTTATTAAGATTTATTGACCAAACTCGGCATTTATTAGTTTTACTATGCTCCCCACATAAATGCAAAATCCTATTAATATCGGACCACTATATCATATAGCTGTCATAGGAACGATCGGTCGAAAATTATAGAGTTGTTTGAAAAAGAATGTTGATTATTAAGATATCTTGACCAAACACAGCATTTATTAGTTTTACTATGCTCCCCATATATATGCAAAATCCTATTAAGATCGGAATACTGTATCATATACGCCCATAGTAACGATCGGTCGAAAATCAAGTTATTGTATGAGAAAAAGTTTTGTTTATTAAGATTTCTTGACCAAAGTCGGCATTTATTAGTTTTACTATGCTCCTCAAATAAAAGCAAAATCTTATTACAATCGGACCACTATATGATATAACTGACATAGGAACGAACTGTCGAAAATTAAGTTGTATGAAAATATCTTGACCAAACTCGGCATTTATTAGTTTTACTATGCGCCCCACATATATGCACAATCCTTTTAAGATCGGACCGCTATTTCATATAGCTGTCAAAGGAACTATTGGTCGAAAATTAAATTGTTGTATGAAAAAAAATCTTGTTTATCAAGATATCTTGACCAAACTCGGCATTTATTAGTTTTACTATGCTCCTCAAATATATGCAAAATCCTATTAAGATCGGACCACTGTATCATGTAGCTGCCATAGGAACGATCGGTCGAAAATCAAGTTTTTGTATGAGAAAAAGTTTTGTTTATTAAGATTTCTTGACCAAAGTCGGCATTTATTAGTTTTACTATGCTCCTCAAATAAAAGCAAAATCTTATTACGATCGGACCACTATATCATATAACTGACATAGGAACGATCTGTCGAAAATTAAGTTGTATGAAAATATCTTGACCAAACTCGGCATTTATTAGTTTTACTATGCGCCCCACATATATGCACAATCCTTTTAAGATCGGACCGCTATATCATATAGCTGTCATAGGAACTATTGGTAGAAAATTAAATTGTTGTATGAAAAAAAATCTTGTTTATCAAGATATCTTGACCAAACTCGGCATTTATTAGTTTTACTATGCTCCTCAAATATATGCAAAATCCTATTAAGATCGGACCACTGTATCATATAGCTGCCATAGGAACGATCGGTCGAAAATCAAGTTATTGTGTGAAAAAAAGTTTTGTTTATCAAGATATCTTGACTAAACTCGGCATTTATTAATATCACTATGCTCCCCATATAAATCCAAAATCATATTGAGATCGGACCTCTATATCACATAGCTGCCATGGGAACGATCGGTCGAAAATTAATGTGTTGTATGAAAAAAAATGTTGTTTATCAAATTATATTTACCAAACACAGCATTTATTAGTTTTACTATGCTCCTCATATATATGCAAAATCCTATTAAGATCGGAATACTGTATCATATAGCTACCATAGTAACGATCGGTCGAAAATCAAGTTATTGTATGAGAAAAAGTTTTGTTTATTAAGATTTCTTGACTAAAGTCGGCATTTATTAGTTTTACTATGCTCCCATAAATATATGCAAAATCTTATTAAGATCAGACCACTATATCATATAACTGCCATAGGAACGATCTGTCGAAAATTAAGTTGTATGAAATAATTTTATGTTTATCAGAATATCTTGACCAAACTCGGCATTAGTTTTACTATGCGCCCCACATATATGCACAATCCTTTAAGGATCGGACCGCTATATCATATAGCTGTCATAGGAACTATTGGTCGAAAATTTAAGGTGTTGTATGAAAAATAATCTTGTTTA
>JAEIGF010000225.1:0-39956 GCA_018903485.1 Drosophila littoralis | reverse complement strand
TCTGGTTTCAGTTGTCGCATATAGGGTGCAACCTCAGATTTATTTATTGATATTCTTGGTTAGTTTTTAGGGAAGGGAAGTACAAACACAGGGATTTTTCAAGTGGCTAGCTGAAACAAAAAGAAAACTGAACCAAGGTTGAGATGAGTGCGGCACACAGCGTGTATGAACCTATAACGCCTTAAAGCCAGCAGTATTGAAAGTTATAGGGAAGATTGCTGACTGTCAAACCCTAACGTAAGGGTGAGCAGGAGTATGACTTTGTGATCCAGCTTTTCTCAAGCCGGTAGTAAGTGACTACAGACAGTTTGAAGGAAGCCGGCAAGTTGATCCCTTTAGGGAGGTATGATTGGTGTGTTTTTTTTTTTTTTTTTTTTTTTTTTTTTTGACATTGTTCAAAGGATCTCGCAATGAGACTGATAACTATCGTAGGTTTTCTATAGAGATATTTGATAATGAGTTTGCCAGACTGGTCATTTCTGAGCGAAAATTTTTTTTTTTTTTTTTTTTTTTTTATGACATAGTTGAAAGGACCTCGCAATGAGACTGATAACTATCGTAGGTTTTCTATAGAGATATTGATAATGAGTTTGCCAAACTGGTCATTTATGAGAGGAAAATTTTTTTTTTATTTTTTTTGGTTGTTGAAATGGTTGAAAGGACCTCGCAATGAGACAGATAACTATCGTAGGTTTTCTATAGAGATATTGATAATGAGTTTGCCAAGCTGGTCATTTCTGAGAGAAATTTTTGTTTGACATAGTTGAAAGGACCTCGCAATGAGACAGATAACTATCGTAGATTCTCTAAAGAGATATTGATAATGAGTTTGCCAAATTTGACATTTCTGAGAAAAAAATTTTTTTTTTTTTTTTTTTTTTTTTATGACATAGTTGAAAGGACCTCGCAATGAGACTGATAACTATCATAGGTTTTCTATAGAGATATTTGATAATGAGTTTGCCAAACTGGTCATTTCTGAGAGAAAATTTTTTTTTTTTTTTTTTTTGTTGTTGAAATAGTTGAAAGGACCTCGCAATGAGACTGATAACTATCGTAGGTTTTCTATAGAGATATTGATAATGAGTTTGCCAAGCTGGTCATTTCTGAGAGAAATTTTTGTTTGACATAGTTGAAAGGACCTCAATGAGACAGATAACTATCGTAGATTCTCTAAAGAGATATTGATAATGAGTTTACCAAATTTGACATGTCTGAGAAAAAAATTTTTTTTTTTTTTTTTTTTTTATTATGACATAGTTGAAAGGACCTCGCAATGAGACTGATAACTATCGTAGGTTTTCTACAGAGATATTGATAATGAGTTTGCCAAACTGGTCATTTCTGAGAGAAAATTTTTTATTTTATTTTTTTTTTTTTTTTTTTTTTGACATAGTTCAAAGGACCTCGCAATGAGACTGATAACTATCGTAGGTTTTCTATAGAGATATTTGATAATGAGTTTGCCAAACTGGTCATTTCTGAGAGAAAATTTTTTTTTTTTTTTTGTTGTTGTTGAAATAGTTGAAAGGACCTCGCAATGAGACTGATAACTATCGTAGGTTTTCTATAGAGATATTGATAATATTTTTTTTTTTTTTTGTAGTATGTACTGGTCTATTACTCAGTACATACGGCTGGTGGCCCAGATCCGTGTAGTGGCTGGATCTGGACAAGTTTACCGCACTGCGCCGCTTAGCGGACCACGCGGAATCGGTCGTTTTCTTGGGAGGCAGTTGTTGGTACTGCAGATTATGGCTAGGTATAGCTCTTGTTTTTGGCGCTTAGGTGTTGCTCAGGTTGGAGCTTGTTGTGCTGGGTGAAGCACGAATTGTTTTTATTGGTGGTTGGTCAATACGCTATTGTGGCTTTGGTGGCTAGCCTTGGAAGTGTAGAGCATATTGAGGTTGTTAGTTGTGGTTAGTGTTTGCGCCAGGTTGGTGATTAGTTGTGGATTAGTTTTGATGTCTGGTGGGACAGTTCAGGTTTTTGAGGTTTGTTGAGCTGTTTGGCATAGGAGTTGTGCTGGCTAGCATTGTTTTCTTGGGGTTTCATGGTCACTGCTCACTCACCTGGTTTACACATACCCAGAAGGGCAGAGCTCCAGGCACCCAAGCAAAGCAGTTAAGGCACTAAGGTAGTGCAGATTTTATTCTTTATCACTGCTCACTCACCTGGTTTACACATGCCCAGAAGGACAGAGCTCCAGGTACCCAAGCAAAGCAGTTTTTAGAGGTCAGATATGACTGTTCTATGCACTGGATTTTAGGCGGTGCAGATTAATTAGGGGTGTGATATGTCCGAGTATTGGATGGCTGTATTGTTATTTTGGGTCACTGTTGGTGTGCATAAGTCTCCTGTTGCTGTTGGCAGATTGGATTTGTTTTTAGTTTGTCTTGTAAGGACGTTAATATGCAACTTGGTTGTTGTCTGTGTATCTTTGAACATACACTTTAGGGTCTCTTCTCAGTCTCTATTCCGATATACAGAAAGGCTTGCATATTAATGGTGTTATGTGGGTTGTTAGTAATGGAATTGGGAGTAATGTAGCTCTGGCATTGTGAGTTGGCAGTGCAGGTTGTGCAATAGGCTTTGGCTAGTTAGGTTGGTTGAGCAATTTGGGGAGTTTTGCATATTTGCATCATATATTTATGTTATTATACATTGTTATTCTTATTGTATATTTTTATATTATATTTTTATTTTTATTTATTATTCTTGCATTATTGTATTGTATTATTTATTATTGTTAATATTGTTGTGTATTTTAAGTAGTTATAATTTGTTATATCTATTTTTGGTTTAACTTATAGTGTGAGTTGGTAGTGGATTATGGTTTGGCTCGTGTTAGTTGGCTGTTTAAAGGGTATTGTGACTATTGATTTTAAAACATGATATAGTTTGGTTGTGTATTGTTGCTTGTAATTTTTTGGTTCAGCAGTTAATAGTTAATTAGTTAGTTGCTTGTTACTGTTTTTAGTTAGTTTGTTAAGTAGTTTAATTGGCCATAGGGTTAGGGTCAGCAATATCAGAGCAAATGATGGTGAAAGCACAAAAGGTACTTGCATCATTTGAATTCTTCACTTTATGCTGACCCATTTGGACATTAGGCAGTTTTGGTTTGTTTGGACAGTCTCCCGGGTGGTGTTTGGACTGTGGTGTCATTGGTGAGTGTGGCTTAGAGTTTGGCATTTGATGTTTGTGCTAAGCATTGGTGCCTTGTCTTGGTTGTGTTAGTGATTGGCATTTGAGTTTGGTGTATGCAGTTAATATTTATGTGTTTCTTGGTGAGTGTGGCTTGGTTTCTATGGGCTAAGCAACTTATTCATATGTGGCACTTTTATTTGGCTCACAGTATGACTTGGCTAGGTTTTGTTTTAGCTCACTTAGGTCGAGCAGTTGGTATTGAGTTGGTTTGTTAGTGCTATTAGTGGGGTTCAGTTGGTGAACAGGCCAGGGGGTTTGGGTCAGCAGTGTCAGAGATAATGATAGTGATAGCGTGAGATGCTCTTATCATTATATTTCATCACTATATGCTGACCCATTAGGCTAGGCTTGTTTTCTTGGTTTGTTATTATTGTGCTACTGGTAGGTATGATGTGTTTTTATTTTGGTTTAGTTTGCCATATATTTGTTAGTTAGGCTAGGCGGTTTTGATTGTATTACTGGTAAGTATGGCTTGGTGTTTATATAGATTAAGCATAGCATACTTATGTGGTGTATGCAGTTTTATGGTTATTGTTGGTTAGGTTGGTTAGATTATAGGGTTAATGGTAGTATATCATCTAGGGGGCTAAGTGCTGATTGCACTGGGATTTGATTGGGCTGTGTAAGAAGCTGTTCCTGTTGCTGGGGTGTACTATCCACTTGCGCTGGAATGGATGTTAGGAGTCTTTCAGTTTCTTGGAGTTTTTTGTTGAGAGCAATTAGGTCCCGATTAATGCTATTCATTGTGTTGACATTCATTGGGAAACGGAGGGTGAAGAATCTTTCTGTAGTGTCAGGGTCGTATGGAAGCCTAGCGCGTAGTTCGTTAATTTTTTGAAGTATGCATCGTTTTTTATTTTGAAGTGTGGCGATATATTCTGGTTGAAGATTCTGTACAGGTCTCCTTATTATTGGAAGTGGGGCTATGGTACGCTGTATTGGCCTGACGTGTTTATTAAGCTGTTCCATATATCTGGCTCGACTTCTGGCTAAACGAAATGGGACATATGGGGTGGCAACAAGCTTTTTTGCTTCAATGTTTGAATGATTGCCAAGTCTTTTGGCGTAATTGGCAGAGAGTTTGTCAAATGTGTCTTCGACTGTGTTTATCTTTAGGTCGTTGTGTATTGTGCTGTTTCTGGTTAGATAGGGATGGGAGTCTTTGGAGATAATGGGTTGGCCTAAGATTTTTGGCGAAATTATGGGTAGTATGAGTTCATAGTTTTCTTTTAGATGGAATAGTATGTGCGCCGTTTTGCTAGCATTTATTTTTATACACCATTTATTGGTCCATTTTTCTAAGGTCTCAAGCATTATGTTAACTTGCTCAATGGCAGTTATAGCCGATTCGTTGGCAAACATGACGACAGTGTCATCGGCATAGGTTGCAAGTAAGGCTGCTGAGTTGCGTGGGATATTGGTGTAAACTTTATCTGGGGTAGGCATGTCTGCTGTATAAATGGTGTACAGAATTGGACCTAGTACACTGCCTTGTGGTACTCCGGCTGAGATAGTCTTTGTGGTGGATCTGGCACCTTCATGGCATTCTACCATGAAGGTTCTATCTGTCAGATAGTGTCTAGCTATAGCATATAGGGCGTGGGGAAGTATGGGTTTAAGTTTGAATAGGAGTCCTGGATGCCACACCCGATCAAAGGCTTCTTGTATGTCAATGAAGACAGCTGAGCAAAATTGATCTCTTTCGTAAGATTTGAGAATAAATTGTGTGACTCTTGCCAACTGTTGCTCAGTGTTATGCTCATAACGAAAACCAAATTGGTGATTTGGTATATGGCTTGTGAAGGTAGGGACTTTAAACATGCGGCTTAATAGCAATTTTTCTAGAATTTTTGATAGGCCAGAAAGTAGGCTAATGGGTCTGTATGAAGCAAGTTGCTCGGTTGGTTTTCCTGGCTTGGGGATCATTGTGACAATTGCCATTTTCCACTGTTTCGGAAAATGGCCGAGTCGAAGTGAGTTGTTAAAGATAAGTATTAGATATATTAGAGCAGAGTCTGGTAAAGTTTTTATAGTATAATTGTCTATTCTGTCTAGTCCTGGTGCTTTATTGTTTGGCAGTTTTTTAATTTGGGCTTTAACTTCAGCTAGAGTAACTGGTTTGAATATGGGGTTGTTAGGCATTTCCTGGGATGCAATTTGATTTTCTATAAAGAATCTTTCTTCTGGGTTGTTTATTAGGTTTGGTTTGAATCTAGTTTCGAGATGCTGAGCGAATGCTTCATCCTTTTCTACATTAGTTTTACACCAGTTCATTTGTTCGTCCGGAGTGTTTCTGTTAGTTTGTATTGTGTGTTGCCTTACAGGTAAGTTTGGCACTGGTTGTCTTTTAATTTGTTTAGTAAACTTCCAAAGTTTTTGCATACTGTAGCGATCCTTGGGATCAATGGCTAGAAGTGATCTGTCCAAGCGTTGTGTTTTCCTATATTGGAGCGCTTTTTTGATTCGATCAGATACTATCTTGTGGGGTCTTTTGGCTAAGTTGTCTCTTAGGACGAGATGATTATATTTGAAGAATCTCTTTACAATTATCATATTTTGGATGCGCCTATTTGGTGTGTGGTATGTACGAAAACGGCTACTTGTTGGGAGATTTGTGGGTAGATTTGATGCATAGATGGCAGCTTGGTGTATATTTCTTGTTAGGATGTCAACCGCATCATTTAAATCTTGGCCATTTGTTATCTCAGTGTTGAGATTAATGCTTTGGTTTAGCCAGTGATGGAATTTTTTGATATTGGCATTTGGTGCTAAAATTGGTTTCTTGCGAGAAACAATAGTTGGTTTATTGAGTAGTTGAATATGGAGCAGCAGGTGATCTGAGTCCAGATCAAGTGAGGATTCAATTTGCAATCGATTGTGTTGTATACCACAATAGGTGGCGAAATCAATGGCTGATGGTCTTTTATTTTGGTCACGGGGATAGTGGGTGGGTGAGCCTGTAGCCAGTATGTTATAATTGTGAGCTCTTATGCAATTTATAAGTTCATTACCTCGATTACAGGCACGAGAATTTCCCCACCACCGGTGTTTGGCGTTCCAATCACCGACTATTATAAATCTGGGTTCAAATAGTTTAAATATGGTTTCAAAAGCTTTGGAAGTTAGGCCCCTTAATGGTGGGCAGTAGATAGCAGCTATATTAATAAGCAGTTGGTCTTTGAGGGTGACGCTGATTGGGGTACATTGTATGGCCTGTGTGATTATTGTTGGGAGAGCAATATGCTCAATATTTCTATTAATTATAATAGCAGATCCTCCTCTTCTCCGATTTGATGGGTGATTGGCTATATATAGGTCATATCCTTCAATTATTATAGTGTCTTTGTCCGTGTCAATTAGATGAGTTTCTGATATTAGAACTATATCAATGTTGTTTTGGTGAATGTAGTCTTCAAGTTCAGGGACTTTGTTTAGAATACCAGCTGAGTTCCAGCTGATTATTCTAGTGCCATGGTCTTGTGTGATGTTGGTCATGGCGTTTCTAGTTGGATTTTGCTGGGTCTATCCTGGATATTGTGCTGGTCTGTTTGGAGGTAGGAAAAATATATATATAGTGAGGCGGGCTAGGGAGGGATAAAAACTGGTTAGCTTTGTGGTTAGGGTTTTGATTTTTAGGTAAGTAAATAGTTAGTTGGGTAGTGTTGGGGTTTGTAAAATTTGGAATAATGTGTGGGGTTGGGTGATTGGATAATTTGTTGTATTCAAGTGAGTATGATGCGCAGTGGTTTTGATTTATGCTTATATGGCAGCTTATTTATTTCTTTATGTTTCAGGTAAGTATCCTTTGTATGTAGTATAATAATATGTGATAAAATAGGGTAATGTGTGATAATATAAGATGATATAATGTGGGGTGTTGCAATATTAGATTGCGAGGATTAATTTTGGTGATGTTTAGGCTTAAATTAATATTAGTTAATTTATGGAAGGGTATCCTTCAATGCATATTCATTTTGCATTATTCTTATTTGCATTATTCATTGCATTAAGTTATGTATTTGATTAAGAAGTTTAAGTGTTAAAATTAAAATTTTTAAAGTTACGATTTAACTTGTGGATTAAAATTATAATTTGAAATTAAGATTATAAGTATATTTGGTAGTTATATTTGGATATGTTTGTTTAATTCATTTTAATACATTTTTTTTTTTTTTTTTTTTTTTTTCTCTATTTTCTTTCTCTCTTTTTTATTGGTTTGGTTTTATTTTGTTATTATTTATATATTAGTTTTGTTTTTTTTTTTTTTTTTTTTTGTGGTCCTAGGTATGTTGGTAGTGTTTCCTTTGGTTCATCATATTTTCCATTCCAGGTTCTTGTATGGCGTGAGTTTGGGCAGCCGTCTTCATCGGTATGTAGTTGTGGGTTATAGGCACCCTATAGCCCAATTGTGGTGGCCAGGGAGCCCCATATTGATATGTTGGGACATATGGGCTTATATTGTCCCTGTTTGGTCTTGTCAGTGGGGTGTATTGTGGACTAGGCCTCTCTGGCTGGTTATGGGTGATACTAGTCATAGTGTTCCTGAATATTGGCTCATTGATCCAATTGAGGGATTCCAGAGCTTGTGTGGCTCTTTTTGTGAAGTTATTTGCATGTTTCTTGAGTATCTCTCTGTAGATTGGGCAGCCTTTGTATGTGGCAACATGATTTTCTCCTGTAGTATGCATATATATTGAATATCTACTGTACCAAGAGTACTTAAAGTGAACACACTGTAACACTTTGTTGCAGTGTTTACATATATACAAATCCCCGGTCATAAACCAAGTAGCCGAAATATGAGTCGATCGGCGCGCTCACAGAATGTGCAAGTGTCAGCATTCTGTTAGACGCGCCGACCACTTGACCGAATTCAAGGGCATGCATATACCCTAGCGCTCCAGCTTAAGAGAGCATAATTACATACATATAACATATAGAATATACATAACCGTCTCTCTGCTGTCCAACTGTGGGCAGCGCAGCAATGAGACTTAGGCTTACTTAGAACCTAAGTAAAAATGTAAAAATGAGATTCAACTGAACGTTGGAAGCGGCACCTTCGCTGCTCCCAATATATGAATAAAAAGACCATACAATATATCGTTCACAACATGGCGACCGTGACGTAGTAACCTGAACTAAGCTGCAAAAACTACAAGGAGAAAAACCCAGGCGAAGAACATCAAGGAGGAAATCAACAGGCACGGCACGGCACCGGGAAGGAAACGGGAAAAGTCTGAGTGAGTAGAGTGCGTGTAATGGGCAAACGCGGAGGCCAGAAAAACAATGATTTTCTGAAGGAAAGCCTCCAGCAAAGAAAGCCAAATACCGCAACTCACTCAGCAAATATTAAAATTATAAATGAAACACTAATTAAAAAACCGACATCCCCAAAGCCCTTGCCGAAAAAGCCTGACGTCTGCCCGAACGACTGCCCTGGACCACTATACGCTCCAGCATGCAAATTCACATGCTTTGGACCAAAGACCAGTGCGAAGACCGGCACCGGCCCCGCCTGAGCCAATAGGCCACGGACATCAGCAGCAGTGAAGACAACAGCGCGAGGGGCAATCCGCCACTTTCGCCTTCGAAGGAGCGTCAGCATAGCCAAACCGGCGACGACCAGCTGACGCGGAGGACATCCGAGGCATTATTACAATTAAAAATAAAATATATTACATAAAATTTGTAAAATTGTGCGGAACCATCTCCGCTCAATTAGAAGTATAGCCCGTAAAGCTATACAAACCAATAGGTAGGAAAACTGGTTAACGTAAATGCAAAGCAATGCAATAGTAAAAATTAATGAAGATAAAACAAATAGTTATAAATACACTCTAAAAATATATACGCCCAAAATGGCAATAGTAGACGTTAAGTCAGTGGACTCCACTGCTAATGTCATTAATAAAGTAGAGTCAAATAATAATGACTTCGAACTAATACACACACTGTTAATAATAATTGTTGTTATAATGTGCGCAAATTGTTTTTATAAACTATATAAATTACATAACAAATGTTTAAAAAAAAATATATGAGCCAGGCAAATGACCTAGACAAAATTTAAAAAAAAAAAAGAGCACAAACAACATTGAAAAAAAAACCCTATAGTTAATTTAGTAACTTTAAGAAAATGAAATAAAACAAAATTAATGATTTACAAATACAAAAAATATATTAATAAAAATATGGCTACACTAAAGACAATTAGAGCAACATATGATAGAGTTCAGTTTACCCTTATTTTAAAGAAAGACTTCATATCCATAATATAATGGAATGGAATGAATTATGTAAAGAAATAAATAACATAAAAATTGACTTTGACAAATCATATAAGTCACTTACACAAAACAGGCAAATTCAAAAAAATACTATTAAGAAACATGTAGAAATACTAGTAGAATGCTTTAATGAAGCACGTATACTAATACATGGCCACAGAGAAAAATTAAATCAAGATCATTGGTCCCAAGTATCAAAATTTTTAATTAGACTACGATCTAATTTAATATCAATTAAACTAAAGTTCAATTTAGATATATCAGTACCGACCATACTTAACACTTCTCTAACAGTTGAAACAGTTGAAACAGTTGAAACTGGTGATGAACCGGAATCAACAGAACAAACTGACACTGACCAAATAGAGTCAGAAGAGCTCGCGAAGACAAACCCTAAAATAGAAGAGCAAGATTTAATTAATCTTACCATTCCAGCTGTTTTGATGTCAGATCTGGATAATTCTACAGATTCTGATACTGGTACAGGCATAATAGAGAATAAATTAAGCAGCAATATCACAATGGCACAAACTAATATTGACTTTATTAATACAGCATCCAAGCTTATACCAATTTTTGATGGTAAAGCTGAAAACTTAACAAGTTTTATTGATGCTTTACAAATATTAGAATTGATAAAAGGCGAACACGAACAATTAGCGGTTTCTATAATAAAATCAAGGCTAAAAGGTGTCGCCAGAAATCTAGTCGGAAATGAAACAACAATAACTGAAGTCATTTCCAGATTAAAAAGCAACGTCAAAGGTGAAACTGTAGAAGTATTGTCAGCAAAACTGATGAACCTACAGCAACGCAATAAAACTGCTAACCAGTACATACTAGAGGTCGAGCAGTTGACAAAAACGTTAGAAGGTGCATATATAACAGACGGCTTACCCCTAGAGTTAGCCAGAAGTTATTCCACTCAGCATGCAGTCAAAGCAATAACTAAAAATTGCACAATCGATAAGGTAAAACTTATCATGCAAGCTGGTACCTTCAATACTATGAATGATGCCGTATCAAAATTTGTAAATAGTTGCACAGAAGCAACCGGACAGCCAAACACTGTCCTATATTACAAAAATTACCCACAGCGCGGCGGAAACCGCGGACGTGGAAATCATAGAGGTAACTTTCGCAGTCGCAACGATAATTATAACAATAGCACCCAATACAATAATGGACGAGGCCAATACAGAGGAAACTCAAGAGGCCGTGGCAACACGAGTCGAGGCCAAAACTATAATAACCCACGTAATGTCAGAGTAACCCATACTACATCGGAAAACTCGCAAAACCCTTTAGATACTCAACAATAGAAAATGCAAAGGTTCATACCATTAATCTCAGTCAGAATATGTTTGTATCATTCAACCATGTGGCTACAGGAAAAGAACTTGTCTTTTTAGTAGACACAGGTGCAGACATTTCAATAGTTAAAGAAAATTCTGATGTCTTTCATGACATACAAGATAATTATATTATAGAAATAAAAGGAATTAGTCAAGAGGTAACCAAATCCAAGGGGTTAACTTCTATTGAGATACAGACCACTAAGTACATAATCCAACACGATTTTCATATCGTGGATTTACAATTCGCTATTCCTTGTGATGGCATATTAGGAATCGATTTTATTAAAAAATACAACTGTCAATTAGACTTCAAGCCATCTGAAGATTGGCTTATAATTAGACCTAATAACTTAAAATTTCCAATTTATGTTCCAATAACATACAGTTCTGGCAACAACTCAATACTTCTGCCAGCAAGATCCCAAGTTATTAGAAAAATCCAACTAAATTCAAAAGAAGACAGTGTATTGATTCCAAATCAAGAAATTAAGCATGGTATTTACATAGCAAGTACCATAGCAACATCTAAAAACGCTTTTATAAGACTACTCAATACAACAAATAAAGATCAAGTAGTCAGTACAAATAATTTAGCGTATGAATCACTTTCGAGCTACGAAGTAGTCAAAACTAATCTTGAAAATAGAGAAAAGTCTGTATTATCTCAACTTTCAAAAAACTTTCCTCCACAATTCAAATCACAGCTTTCAAGCCTATGCACCCAATATAATGATATATTCGGATTGGACACTGAACCAATAAGCACAAATAACTTTTATAAACAAAAACTGAGATTAAAAGATGATGAACCAGTGTATATAAAAAATTACAGAAGCCCACACAGTCAGGTAAACGAAATACAGAAACAAGTCGGAAAATTGATCACCGACGGGATTGTTGAACCATCTGTATCTGAATATAATAGCCCATTATTACTTGTCCCTAAAAAACCATCTCCAGGTTCAGAGCAAAAGAAATGGCGATTAGTGATTGACTATCGTCAAATTAATAAAAATTACTGTCCGACAAATTTCCACTCCCAAGAATTGATGATATTTTGGATCAACTTGGACGAGCAAAATATTTTTCATGTCTTGACTTAATGTCAGGATTCCACCAAATTGAACTCGAAAAAAGTTCAAGAGATATAACGTCATTTTCAACGAGCAATGGCTCGTATCGCTTCACGCGATTACCTTTCGGACTAAAAATAGCGCCTAATTCATTTCAGAGAATGATGACCATAGCATTCTCTGGATTAGAACCTTCACAAGCATTCCTTTATATGGATGACTTAATAGTTATAGGTTGTTCTGAAAAACATATGCTTAAAAACTTAACAGACGTTTTTGAGAAATGTAGGAAATACAATCTAAAGTTACATCCAGAAAAATGTTCATTTTTTATGCATGAGGTGACTTTTCTCGGTCATAAATGCACAGATAAAGGAATACTTCCGGACGACAAGAAATATGATGTCATTATGAATTACCCTAAGCCGCACAATGCGGACAGCGCTAGACGTTTCATAGCATTTTGCAATTATTATAGACGTTTCATAAAAAATTTCGCCGAATATTCACGGCACATAACAAGATTATGTAAAAGAATGTTCATTTTGAATGGACAGATGACTGCCAAAACGCATTCGAATACTTAAAAACAAAACTGATGGAACCAACTTTGCTACAATATCCTGATTTCAGCAAAGAATTTTGCATAATTACTGATGCAAGTAAGCAAGCGTGTGGAGCGGTTTTAACTCAAAACCATAACGGACTCCAACTTCCCATTGCATACGCATCAAGAGCTTTCACTAAGGGAGAAAGTAATAAGTGTACAACTGAGCAGGAATTAGCTGCAATTCACTGGGCAATATTACATTTCCGACCATATATTTATGGAAGACATTTTACAATCAAAACAGATCACAGACCATTAATATATTTATTTTCAATGATCAATCCGAGTTCTAAACTGACACGTATGAGGCTAGAATTAGAAGAGTATGATTTCACAGTTGAATATCTAAAGGGAAAAGACAATTATGTAGCTGATGCGTTATCAAGAATAACCATTAAAGATCTACAAAACATTACTGGAAATATAATGAAAGTCACTACTAGATATCAAAATAGACAGAAAATCCGCGCGGATAACAAAGAAATAGAATTGCCTACGCAATCTATAGAGAAAGCTTCTAAGCCCAACGTATATGAAGTCATAAACAATGATGAAGTACGTAAAGTAGTGACCTTGCATGTAAAAGATACGCTATGTTTATTTAAATATGGTAGAAAAATTACTGCAAGATACGATGTTAGCGATTTATATACCAATGGAATCCTAGACTTAGGTCAATTTTTCCAAAGGCTTGAAACGCAAGCCGGTATAAACAAAATCAGCCAACTCAAAATGGCACCGTGGGAAAATATCTTTGAACATGTTTCAATAGATAATTTCAAGCAAATGGGCAATAAGATATTGAATACATTAAGAGTAGCGCTACTCAACCCGGTGACCCTTATAGAAAAACAAAAAGAGAAAGAAGCTATACTGTCTAAATTCCATGACGATCCAATACAAGGAGGTCATAGCGGCATTACAAAAACCTTGGCCAAGGTCAAAAGACATTATTTTTGGAAAGGTATGACTCGAGATATTACTGAGTACATACGAAAATGTCAAAAATGCCAAAAAGCTAAAATAACCAAGCACAATAAGACTCCATTAATAATAACTGATACGCCAATAAATGCTTTCGACAGAGTGATAGTAGACACTATTGGTCCACTACCAAAATCAGAAAATGACAATGAGTATGCAGTCACTTTAATATGTGATCTAACTAAATATTTAGTTGCCATACCAGTTCCAAATAAGAACGCGAACACTGTCGCTAAAGCAATTTTTGAATCATTTATTCTGAAGTACGGTCCAATGAAGACGTTCATTACGGACATGGGAACAGAATATAAGAATTCAATTATAAATGATTTATGCAAATACCTAAAAATTGAAAATATAACATCTACGGCACACCACCACCAGACAGTTGGAACAATAGAACGTAGTCATAGAACTTTTAATGAATACATACGCTCATATATATCGGTTGATAAAGCTGATTGGGACGTATGGCTTCAATATTTCGTTTTCTGTTTCAACACGACCCCCTCAATGGCACATAATTACTGTCCATATGAGTTAGTATTTGGTAAAACAAATAATTTACCAAAACAATTTAATAGTATAGATAAGATTGAACCCATATATAATATAGATGACTATGCTAAGGAAAGTAAATATAGACTAGAAGTAGCATACAAAAGAGCCAGAATAATGATAGAAGAAAATAAGAAAAAAAATAAGATACTATATGATCAGAAAACAAACAACATAGATATATCAATAGGTGATAAAGTCTTATTAAGAAATGAAACAGGTCATAAGCTAGATTATAAATATACTGGTCCGTATAAAGTAACGGAAATAGGAGATAGAAATAACATTATAATAACGAATAATAATAACAAAAAACAAACAGTTCATAAGGATAGGTTAAAAATGTTTATTTCATAATTGTATTTAGTATGGCCATGCTAAGAAAAAAATTCTTCTTTACATACAAATAATATTTGTAATTTCATTTTCTTGGAATATATATATAAAAAAAAAAAAAAAAAAAAAAAAAAAAAATAAATAAAAATTTTCCTTTGTTAATTAAAAAATTATTCTTTTAAGCAAAGTATACTTATAAAATAACTTCATAATATTACGTTATTTTTCAAAAGGAGGGAGATGTAGTATGCATATATATTGAATATCTACTGTACCAAGAGTACTTAAAGTGAACACACTGTAACACTTTGTTGCAGTGTTTACATATATACAAATCCCCGGTCATAAACCAAGTAGCCGAAATATGAGTCGATCGGCGCGCTCACAGAATGTGCAAGTGTCAGCATTCTGTTAGACGCGCCGACCACTTGACCGAATTCAAGGGCATGCATATACCCTAGCGCTCCAGCTTAAGAGAGCATAATTACATACATATAACATATAGAATATACATAACCGTCTCTCTGCTGTCCAACTGTGGGCAGCGCAGCAATGAGACTTAGGCTTACTTAGAACCTAAGTAAAAATGTAAAAATGAGATTCAACTGAACGTTGGAAGCGGCACCTTCGCTGCTCCCAATATATGAATAAAAAGACCATACAATATATCGTTCACAACACTCCACAGTTAGCACACTTGCCATCCATGTTTCTTGGTTTGCTGCATTCACTGGACGGGTGGGATCCTGCGCATTTAAAGCAAGTGGGGGTTTTGTATGTGCAATTCTCATTTAGGTGTCCGAAGCGTTGGCAATTATGACATTGTAGGACTTTTATGGGGCGAGTTGGTTGCTCAATTTTGACTTTGTATGTTCCTAGTGTAGTGATTTTAAGTATATCCTTGTTGTTGTTGCTAGCATTGTGGTCTGATAGTAGTTCAACTTTGAAAGAGTTGGTTGGGGTTTTAGAGTTGTAGCCAATTATATTGTTTACATGGTCTGCAGTGTAGCCTAGTAAAGCCAGTTGTTCTATGATCCAGTTTTTGGGCGTGGTTGAGTGTAGTCCTTTTATAATAATTTTATATTTGGATTCAGTTTTGTTTTGAGTGCGGGCTTTGCAGTTAAGTTGTGCAAAGAGTTCAAGCAATTCTTGTTGTTTCTTGATTGTGTGGCATTCAAATACTATTCCTTTTCCAGCATTGGCACTGGTGGTGAAGGATCCAATTCCAATGGTATCAATTGCCTTATGGATTAGTTTATTGGCATCATTAGTTTCAGGTACCAGTACACGGTATGTTTTATGCTCGTTTGGAGTTGTATGTTCATTAGAGTTTTCTTTTTTGTTGCTTTCAACGGATATTACTGATATTTCCTCCTCGCTATTTGAGTTTGAGCTGGTATTGGGGTTTGGACTATTGTCTAGGATGGTATTTGCTATTGTTGGTTTAGGTATATTGTTGTTACCTATGTTTAGGCCTAGTGTAGCTGGACTTCTGGAAACTGGTGTTGAGTTTTGAAATGATTTATATATTGAGACTTGTTGTTTAATATCCTCAAGCACTTTTTGAGCCTGGTCCGTTTTTGGTGGACATATTTGCTTGTTTGAGATTATGGTAATCTTTTCTGGTGGTGAACTTGTGGGGGTTATTTCTTTGCCCTTATTTTTGGAAGGCATTGTTTTCCTCTTAATTTCTTTGCTCATTTTGGCTGTAGCTGTTTGATAAAAGACTGAGGGAAAGAATAGAATAGGAAAATAATAACTGATAAGTTGGTGTTGGCTATATATTATGGTTACTGGCATCAATTTGGTAGATGCTGTGTTTTTTTTTTTTTTTTTTTTTTTGGTGAAAACAGTGGGGTTATGTGAGGGGGGTGGACTCTAGGGTGCTTAAAGAAAAGGCGGTTTTTTTTTTTTTTTTTTTTTGTTTATTTAATAAATT
Source organism: Drosophila littoralis (assembly GCA_018903485.1). Classification (NCBI taxonomy): domain Eukaryota; kingdom Metazoa; phylum Arthropoda; class Insecta; order Diptera; family Drosophilidae; genus Drosophila; species Drosophila littoralis. The sequence continues at coordinate 23,601 of JAEIGF010000225.1, read as the reverse complement.
TTTTTTTTTTTTTTTTCTTATTTTACTTAATTACTTCATTATTACTTCATTTTTTTCTTTTTTCTGGTTAAATATTTGAATGTGAAGCCGGGTCGGATGGGACGAGATGAGAAATGGGACAATCAAAGATGAAAGATGAAAGATAAAGGATGCTGAGCACCCGCTCACTCATTCGCCAATTATGGCGGCGAACAAAAGTGAGAGAGTGAGAGAGTGAGAGTGGAAGTGGGAGAGAGAGAGAGTGAGGGAGATATATTGAACTGAATGTGTGTATTGTACGAGGGTGAGCGTGTGTGCGAGTGCGGGAGCAAGCGAGTCGTAGTGGGACGGCTTTATTGGCGTCCGCTCAATTTTTAATCTAACTACTTTCATGTATCCATGCTCCCTGTCGCACACACTGGTCTCACGCACGACACTAAAACATTCAATATATTCTGTGATCACCCCACCCCCCCTCCACCATCATCAACACCGCCACCATCATCATCATCATGGCTCAAGCAAATCCGATCCGCATAACTCATCAGTCCCACAGACCGAACCGACTCACATCCCAGAAAGTTTATTGATATACGTTAACAATTCTTATTTAGCTCACAGGTGAGATTATTATACAAAATTTTTGTTATATGTGTGTGTGTGAATAATGTGTGTGTGTGTGAATAATGTGTGTGTGTGTGTTGAGTGTATACATGTTTGATTTGTATGTGTATGAATTGTTACAATATTAATTAATTATATATAAAATTAAATAAATATATATATATATATAAGATTTACATTTATGAATCTTGCCAAATTGATTCATATCGAGAAATCCTGTTTAATTAAAATTGCAAAGAGAGAATGCACTTGTATGATTGTTGTTATTTCTTTTTCTCTTAAATTTGATATGTTAATTCCTTTTGTTTGTCTCCTATTTTTAGATTTTGGATTTGTGAGAAAGGTAAGTAACTTAATAATAAAATTTATGCATAAAATAGTATGTGAAGCTAAAAGGGAATTGCTTAAATTATGTTTAAACGTACAATTAATGTGTATGCGGCATCAGCATTTATATGTTATGCCATAAGCCAGCAGTTTTGATAAAGGCCATGCAAAATGTTGGCGAGAGAAATTTATTTATTGATTTTAATAACATATCGTATATGTTTGTGTCATTTGATTTGAGTGCATCAAGATAAGGAGGATTTTTTTTTTCCCGTCCAGTTAAATTGTTAATATTTTTCTTTTTATTTAAAATAGTTGTGACAAATATTTTTTGGATTTCGTCATGTACAACGACACGAAGTGTGTGTGTGTTCCCATAGATTGAATGTGTGTGCGTGTGTGTGTCTGCTATTTCGAGACAAATAGAAAGAGAACAGAGACACAACACTATTCGGGCCACTCCACAAGTGCACAACATCGATCGAGCATGCCAATCCATTTTTTATTTGTTACCCTCATATTGGGTGTCTATATAAAATTTTTCTGTTTCCCCAATCAAGGATTTAGGCCTCCCGTGTTTTGTTTTTTTTCCTTATTAGAAAAAAGATTCTCCCTACACCAAATCAAAGACAAACAGACTAATACCGTTCTTTTGACAATTAAATTGATTTTATGTTGTTGCCTAGTGCCTTCTCTCATATTATTTGATTTAATATTCAAATAATTATTAGCACCGGCTGATTATCAAAAAAGCAGATTGGCAATATTAGCTATTTGCGATGCAGAGATAAAATTGATAGGGAATATGCAAGATTGGGAAATTTAAAATTGTTATGGATAGAATTTGGTTAAAGCAGAAGCAATATATATTTATGAATATGTTTGCTTATCCTATTTGCTTCTGAGCGTTATGATAATTGTGTGCATGCGTGCATGCGTGCATGTATGCAAAGTTGGCATGCGTGCATGCATGCATGTGTGCATGTATGCATGTGTGGATATGTGCATTATTTGCTTGTTTGGCAGAGTTATATTAAGTTGTTATGTTGGCAATTTTTTGTTTTTGTTTTTGTTTTTGTTTTGATTTTATATGTACAACTTAGACATGTATATGTTTTTGTGTATTTGTGTATTAGTATTAATATTAATTTTGTTAATAATTGAGTATTAAAGCTATAATGATAATTATGATGTGTATTGTTGTTGACGTCGACTGCTGAAAGGATATGTTTCGTCGCTACGGGAGTAGGCGCAAAATACCAATGCTGACAAGTTGTTGGATCAAGTGAAATTGCCACCACCACCCCGCCATCTCGCCGATATGTTGAATGGCGAGTATGGAATGAAGCAAAGCTACATATGTTGCCATATTGGGGGATGAGCAAAGTTGTTTGGCTGCGATCAGCCGGGCAGCGTTGTAGAATACGTGTATCTATGTGTGTGTGTGTGTGTGTGTGTGTGTGCGCGCACAAATGGATGGTGTGCGCTTAATAAGAGTGCAGACATCTGTGTGTGTGCTCATATTGTGCACCAGCACATATGGACGAGCAGGTTGATATGTTGTGTGTGCGTGTGTGCGTATGTGAGCGCAAGCGAATATGTGTGTGCTTGTTTGGCATTGTATCGAGCATTTAAAAATGCACTAATAACGCAAACTGGCCGACACGTGCGCATACATAGTAACTTGTTGATGGCGTAGCTCGGTTGATATTGTTGATGACTTGCATTGAAAAATGCAGATAATTTAGTATTTTTTTTTTTTTTTTTTTTTTTTTGATCGGGTAAGTAAAAAGATTTTAAAGGAGAAAACTATGATCAAAAAATCGGAAAAAAGAAAAATAAAAAGGAAGGTAAGTTGGGACAAAATTAAAAAGTAGGTAAGTATTTATTTGATCACATTTTATATTCTCGTAAAAAATTTTTATTTATTGCATGAAAAGCTGATAGGACAATGGGACCAGGTACATGGATCCTCATTCAATTAATTAACCGATTTGTAAATAAATCAGTTAGAATTGGATGAGGATGCAGCTGGCAGTGTAGAGTCATCGCCATGGCGAAGAACTCCCTGCATTTGTTGCTGCATGAGCGTCATCCAGCCCATCATCCTATCGAGCTGTTCTTGTTGCTTATGTGCCATTTGTAGGAATATTTGAGTAGCATTATCGCTGTTCGGAAGTGGTAGCGGATTTGAATTTGGTTCTTGCTGTTGCTGTTGAGGTAATAAAGTCAACGGCTGTTGTTGCCGCTGTCCAACATCCACCTGCATAGGCACGGGCTGCTGTTGCATGTTAGATTGTTGGACAGTGGCAACTTGTTGCCGATTGCTGGACATATTTTCAAGCAGTTGGCGCTGCATCGAGACAATTTGCTCTCTGTTTTGAACAGATCCAAATTGCTCGAGTTGGCGCTGCTGCTGTTGTTGTTGCTGTTGTTGCTGTGCGTTCTGAGTACGCGCCCATCTTGAGCGAGGATCCAAAATATTGGATGAAGTTACAGCAGTGGATGACTTGGATTTTTTGGCAATTTTTGCCGAATTAATGCTGTTGTTGCTCGCTGTGATTGGTGTGACAAATGTAGCTTGAGCTGCAGCTTGTTGTTGAAGCTGCATCGGCTGTAGCATCGTTTGTACACCATTATGCTTGCGTTTTTTATTCTGTTTTTCTTTTTATTTTTAGATTGGATTGGCTGCATTGGCATTTGCTGCTGTTGTGCCAGCACCTGTTGTTGTTGTTGCTGTTGCTGTTGCTGATGCTGCCGCTGCTTGCGCTGCTGCTGCTGCTTTTGCTGCTGCTGCTGCTGCTGCTGCTGCTTGCGCTGCTGCTGCTGCTGCTGCCGCTGCTGCTGCGGTTGCTGCTGCTGCTGCTGCTGCTGCTGCACCTGCGGTTGCAACGGAACTGGTAGCTGGCGTTGTGGCTGCTTTTGCCGCCGCTGCATATTCGGCTGTTGGGGTTGCCGAATTTGATAGTGTATTGATAGTTTTATTATTGGGTATGGCCATTAGTTTTGAGTTTAATAAGTCTAAATATAAGCGACAGCCCTTATAGTTAGCAGTGTGGTCCATGCCGCAATTGGCACATTTGGCTGGCAAATTGGCCAATTTGGTGCAGTCTTGTGTGTAGTGAGTATCACCACATTTAACACAACGCGGCGAGTGCCGGCAATATCGAGCCGTATGGTTGAATCTCTGGCATCGATGGCACTGCGGTAGTCTTTTGCTATTCATTTTGGGCCACTCAAAGCGAACCACAAATTTGCAAAGTGTACGGACGTTAAAAATTGTGCGATTTTTGATAGAATTAGGAGCCAATTCTATGTAAAATAAATTTGGATGATACATTCCAGAGCCGCTGCGATTCTTAAATTGTGGGTTGTATACGCTTCTTATCGTATAACCCAAACAAGACAACTCATTCCGGATTGCATTGGTGCTAGTGGAGGCATGAATGCCACGCACTACAACCCGGAATGAGCGCTCCTCGCGCCTCTGGTATGTATTGTAATGATATGTCTTGTCCGTTTCGAGGACATTTATGATATTATTATATGAATTTATAGTTTTTGGCAGAATACGCATTAAGCCTGGACCACCCAATTTCAGCCCATAATCGGTTATGGGCGGACTGTGGCCATTTAATTTGGCAATTAGTGCGTCAATGCCGTTTTGATTGGAATCTGCAGTGTACTCAATGTTTATCTGAGGCGGCTTACTATTTTTGACCACGGGGGCCAAAGCAGAGCCACCATCAGCTTGTTGTTGTTGTTGTTGTTGTTGCGGAAGGGGGGTGGAAGGATATAGAGAGGTAGTGGCAGCATCATCATCAATGGCAGCCATATCAGCCATTGATGCAGCGGTGACGGCATTTATATTTGCTGTCTCTACTTGATCATTTATTGAATTGTTGGCCATCGTTATTGGGCGATTGGAGATTGCCAATGCCGCTTGCACTGCGGAGGCCAAACAGTTAGTAGTCACCGGTTGTTGGTCAGGATGTGATTGAGGCCGTTGCGGCAATTGTGATGATTGCTGGACGGGTGCTTCAAAATCCGATTCAGATAGGATATTGAATCGTTTAGCAATCTGATTGCTACGAGAAGCGTCCTGCTGTATGAGACGAGATGTTGCCGAATTTTGTCGGCTAACTGTACGCGTCGATTTTCGGCGACTTTGTTTGGCACTTTTGCCTGTATGATGTAGCATTTTATAATGCGAAGCACCGGTGGTCGCTATGGTTGGAATTGATCCGCCAGGACGACCAGTACTGGATGTATTCCCAGAGCTGGAATCGCTGCTAATACAAATGGTATTTGCTGCATTTTTAGCCAAAATGGCTGCATATGTTGGTGGAACAACTTGCGAAGATGAAACAGTCGCTGTTGTTGTTGTGTTAACAATTGGAGTTGGAGCAGGATGAAGGGATGCTGTTAATAGCAACAATTGTGCTGCATCCGAAGTTGATGGTATACCATCATTGCCCTCTATATCAATGAACAATCTGATTGCTACGAGAAGCGTCCTGCTGTATGAGACGAGATGTTGCCGAATTTTGTCGGCTAACTGTACGCGTCGATTTTCGGCGACTTTGTTTGGCACTTTTGCCTGTATGATGTAGCATTTTATAATGCGAAGCACCGGTGGTCGCTATGGTTGGAATTGATCCGCCAGGACGACCAGTACTGGATGTATTCCCAGAGCTGGAATCGCTGCTAATACAAATGGTATTTGCTGCATTTTTAGCCAAAATGGCTGCATATGTTGGTGGAACAACTTGCGAAGATGAAACAGTCGCTGTTGTTGTTGTGTTAACAATTGGAGTTGGAGCAGGATGAAGGGATGCTGTTAATAGCAACAATTGTGCTGCATCCGAAGTTGATGGTATACCATCATTGCCCTCTATATCAATGAACAAGTCACTCGAAGAGTGCTTATCATTGTAATTGATAATGTTTTGTGAAATAGTTTCATTCACTGTGCTATTATCAGACTCGAGCTGAGCAACTAAGCGCTTATAGTGCGCTAGCTGTGCCTGAGCATCAGCTGACTTATATCTTTTATTTGTCGCTGTTGCTGTTGCTGTTGTTGCTATTGCTGTTGTTGCTGTTGTTGCTGTTGTTGTTATTGTTGTTGTTGTCAACATTTTGTCAGTCATTTGTATATTTCGTTGCATCTCTTGCGCTGGCATTGTTTGCACTAGAGGAGAATGTGCCGATGAAGTTGTGGCCATAGCCGCTACCGGCGCCATTGTGCCTGCCAAGACTGCTGGTGCCGGCAATGGCGACATCGGCGACAACGAAAGATCGGATAGATCTGACAATAGACCGGGCGACAGCGCCGAAACAGCTGACAAGTCAGTGGACGGCGAAGGTTTGGTGTTTGACATGATGTAAAGCAAAGTTAAAGTTGAAAAAGCTTTTTGAATTTTTTGAGCATTTTTTTTTTTCTTTTCTTTTAGAATTTATTCAGAATTTTTCTGAATTTTTCTGAATTTTCTAAATTTTTTGAATTTTTTATAATTTTTCTGAATTTTTCTGAATTTTTCAGAGTTTTTCAGAATTTTTTAATGATTTTCCAGAGTTTTTAAATGATTTTTCTTCAATTTTTCCCTTATTTCTCCAGGTACTTAATTGATGAGTATGGTAAGTAAATGTGATTTAAAAATAATTTTTTTTTTTTTTTTTTTTTTTAATTTTACAGGGTATAATTATGTACTATTATTATTGTTTAATAAAAGAGGGGCGGCGGCACGCCCAAAACAATAATATTTTTACGATTGAATGAATATGTAATGATAGCGGCGGCACGCTTTTAAAGTGTTAATAATTTTAAGGACAATACGTTTTGCCGACGGCACGGCAATTGTCATAAAAAATTTTTATTTTTATATATATTTATATTTATATTTAAATATATGTTATTTTAACTATAGACAATTGGTGACGACACACCAAATATTTAAAATCTATGACTAAAGTTGTGAAAAGTGTGTATTTGCCGACGGCACGGCAATTATTGATTTTATTATTTTCTTAGCGAACGGCGCGCTGAGCAAGAAAATGACAATGCAAGTTTTCTGTATTCAAGATCAAGGTCAGCGATTGAGCAGCCTAGAATCCCAAATACAGAATGGAAAAAATGATGGCCGCCAAGCGAGAATTGCGCCCGTTTGTTTTGATTATTGCCAGTTTGTTTTGATTCTCGTCTTCTTTATTTGCGAGAAATGTACACGGCAATTTGGCAAGTGTGTGTGTGTGACAAATGTGTATGTGTAAATATTTCAGAGCATTAACATTGTATTGGTGGCGACACACCAAATATGCCAATGCTTATTGCTTGCACATTTGTTTTATTATTCCTTTTTGATTGTGTTGTTGTTGTTATTTTCTTTGGCTATTCTTTATTTCAAAGGAAAGAACGATGACGACACATCGCAAAATTATTAAATAAATAGATAAATAATTATTTATAATTGGCGGCGACACGCCTATTTTATTGAGTATTATTTATTGAAAGATTTATTAGCGGCGACACGCTAGTTTTGATTTAATTGTAAATTGAGATTTAGCGGCGACACGCTAGTTTTGATTATTGTTGTTATTGTGGAAAATTATTTTGCCAACAATATTCAGAAAGAAAATCTGAAAAAGAGAAGCTCGAACACTTACGATCTTTATAGATAATTAATCCGAAAAATTTAGAACAAAATTTGTATATATGTATGATTGAAGGGTAATGGCAAAGAAGGGGGGAAGAGGGGGTGAGACGAGTTTTATATTGGCGCTTGCTATTTGTTTTGATTTCAAATGCGTGTCTGTGTCTGTGATGAGCTTTGTGTGTATGTGCTTGTGCTTGCGCTAGCGCTAGGATTAGCGGCAAGCTGGCCAATATTAGTGCGTTCACCAACCTTTCGTCCTAGCTTCCTTCAATATCCAGAGGATATGGTTGTGAAATTTATTATGGTGTGGTTGTGAACCATAATAAGTGCGGAAAAATGTTGTGGAGAGAGCGTAAAGCGCAAAGCACTGGGCGTGCGTAAATGAGCGTCGGCACGCTACAAGTTGCGCTTGCTCTGCAAATGTTTGTGAGACAATTTTCACGGAATCCCTATGCGCGTCGACACGAAATGATGAGCACAGAGGGGGATATGATGGGGTGTATATATGTATATGTATATGTATAGGATATGTGTTGAAAATTTAAAAAATATATATGTATATGAATTTGGTGAATATATACATATATGTATGTATGTATATGGTTTTTTATACACACATGCAAATCTATTTTGTGCAATAAAATATATGTTAATGTGTGTGTGTGTGTGTGATTGGTGTGTATATGTTGTTGCTGCGTTGCGCTGCTTGCGCTGCTGCTGCTGCTGCTATTGCAATTTATATGATATGATGATTTTTGTGAAAAGCGTGTATATGTGTGTGTCTGTGATATAAATGTGTATGTGTATGTGTGCGTGCGCGTCGCTATGCGCTGATTATTTTGGCTAAAGTTGCGCGACAGCAACTATCTATTCATATATATGTATATATATGCAGATTGATCGCACGCACAATTTAATTGGCACACTTGTTTAGGATATGTTGATTGTTTGGTCGTTATGATTACCTTGTTTGCGCTTGAATTTATGTTTTTTGATGATTGTTACTAATACCTTGTAAGTGTTGATTTTGTTGTTTTGTTGGTTTTTAAATTAAATTAAATCAATTATAGTTTTTAATAATGTTTATATGTTAATTTGAGTTATGATAGGAAATTGCTCTCTTTGAAGCTTATTTATAATTGTAGAGGAAAATTGTCCGTAGACGGACAGTTGGTAGCATAAATATGCTAAAAGTATATATTTATTTGAATGAAAATATATATATATAGAAAGCTTTTAGCAATTTTTATTGATTTAGTTATTTTATTTCAAAATTAATTATGTTAATATCGAGTTGCGATGTTATGACGGTTGTTGGTTTTTGCTGTTGTTGTTAAATTTTAAAATTCGATTTGAAGTTAATGCATTTTAGTGGCTGTACTTTGTGCGATAGAGTCGGCGTGGCGTCACTTTGCCAATGCATGTACATACATATATGTATATGCGATGCGTGCAGAAAAATGCGAGCGTCTCCATGCGAGTGTGAGTGCGTGTGTGTGGCGTAGCGTAGCAAGCGCCAGCGCCAGACAGCGTGGCGTCACTTTCCTTTGTCCACTCACACACACAGCGACAAATGCACAGAGGACGCGTCACAAATATATATGCACTATAGGCAATAAGCATATACACGTACACGCAGGCTGTACCCACGCGTTTGACTCGTATGTTGGCGCACTGTTATATATGTATATATAGCCACTATATAATACTATATGATCGCGTTGAACCGTAAGAATTTCATCTATAAATTAATTTATTAATTTATAGACTTGCAATATTGCACATTGCACACTGAAATTCCCATTTACTTTGCGACGGCGAACAACTATTTCAATTATTTAATTCAATTTCAAATTCAAATTCAAATATCGAAGACTGTCCGCGAGCACGTCCGTTCTGTTCAAGCTACAAATTAAGACCTTTTCTTCTGGTTAAATATTTGAATGTGAAGCCGGGTCGGATGGGACGAGATGAGAAATGGGACAATCAAAGATGAAAGATGAAAGATAAAGGATGCTGAGCACCCGCTCACTCATTCGCCAATTATGGCGGCGAACAAAAGTGAGAGAGTGAGAGAGTGAGAGTGAGAGTGGAAGTGGGAGAGAGAGAGAGTGAGGGAGATATATTGAACTGAATGTGTGTATTGTACGAGGGTGAGCGTGTGTGCGAGTGCGGGAGCAAGCGAGTCGTAGTGGGACGGCTTTATTGGCGTCCGCTCAATTTTTAATCTAACTACTCTCATGTATCCATGCTCCCTGTCGCACACACTGGTCTCACGCACGACACTAAAACATTCAATATATTCTGTGATCACCCCACCCCCCCTCCACCATCATCAACACCGCCACCATTATCATCATCATGGCTCAAGCAAATCCGATCCGCATAACTCATCAGTCCCACAGACCGAACCGACTCACATCCCAGAAAGTTTATTGATATACGTTAACAATTCTTATTTAGCTCACAGGTGAGATTATTATACAAAATTTTTGTTATATGTGTGTGTGTGAATAATGTGTGTGTGTGTGTGTGTGTTGAGTGTATACATGTTTGATTTGTATGTGTATGAATTGTTACAATATTAATTAATTATATATAAAATTAAATAAATATATATATATATATAAGATTTACATTTATGAATCTTGCCAAATTGATTCATATCGAGAAATCCTGTTTAATTAAAATTGCAAAGAGAGAATGCACTTGTATGATTGTTGTTATTTCTTTTTCTCTTAAATTTGATATGTTAATTCCTTTTGTTTGTCTCCTATTTTTAGATTTTGGATTTTAATCTTAACTTTTTTTTTTAATCTTAACAACTTGCCCGCCAGCAAGATACTGACGGCGTCTTTATTTTCAATTTAACTTATTACTTTACATAGCAACTTTTTTAAATTTAAATGGCAACAGAAGTTATACATTTGCGGGCAAAGACATATTGCAGCCCTGTTACATTTAACAGCGTGTCAGTATTTTCTTATTTACTAACATTTGAATTTATTGGCAGCTCAGCTATCGTGTAGCGACTCATCGGATGAACGCGCCTTTGGCATTTTCACTATTTATATCGATAGTTGGCAGCCCGCCATCGAGTACATTTCCGCTTCCCAGGTCCAGCATCACAGACATCGTCCAGGTCGCTTACCCTTCATAGTCAGTATGCCGTCGCGGGAAACTATGTTTTTGTGCCCCCTAATTTGGTAGGAGAGGCATCAATGGCAGCGGTTCCTGAGGCGTCTCATCGTGGGCCACGCATCACGTTCGGGCTGCATGCACGCTTTATTGGGCGGCCGCAGCTGTACGTTGTTTAAACTCCATAGGATTGGATCTGGCAGCGTGTCTCACGCGGCACGCAAATCGTCCAGGAATTGCGGATTGCAAAATGGTCACATCATCCAGTAGGCCGTCGTGGAGCACCTCTTCTTCTTGGTAAGTATGTATTTAAGGTTTTCTTTAAACAGAGTTTAATTTTGTGCCTTTCTTTACAGGACAGTGCTGAGCGTCATGGATTGGAGCATCTGGCAGCGTCTCTCACACGCCACACCATTTGTCCGGAACTTGCAGGTCAGCTGATTTTGGCGGTCGCAAAAACGCATCATGTCGGCTCTTCAGTGTTGGATGGCCTAATTAACAGACCGGAGGCGATACAGGATGCAGGATGAAGCCCGCTCAGAGCTGCTGAGCTATTACATATTTTGTTTGGGTGGGCGATGCCGAAGCCGTCGCTCATCCCAAATTCAGCATTTGGCCCAGTAGACCGTCTTGGGCGTATCGTCTTCTTGGTGAGTATGTATCTGTAAATCAACATCGTGGTTTGGAAACATCTAGTGGCGTCTCTCACACGCCACATAACTTGTCCAGGAAATTGTAGGTCAGCTGGTTTTGGCGGTCGTAGCAGCGCATTAATCGACTCAAAGCCGTCGCTAATTCCAAAATAAGCACAGCATCCAGTAGGCCGTTGTGGAGCATTTCGTGGAAGCGTCGTGGATTGGAGCATTTGGCAGTGTCTCTCACACGGCACACAAAGCGTCCAAAAATTGCGGGTTGCAAAGTGGACCCATCATCCAGTAGGTCGTCGTGGAGCACCTCTTCATCTTGGTGAGTATGTATTTAAGGTTTTCTTTAAGCAGAGTTTAATTTTGTGCCTTTCTTTACAGGACAGTGCTGAGCGTCGTGGATTGGAGCATCTGGCAGCGTCTCTCACACGCCACACCATTTGTCCGGAACTTGCAGGTCAGCTGATTTTGGCAGTCGCATAAGCGCATCAAAACAGCTCTTCAATGTTGCATGGTCTGATTGACAAACCGAGGGCAATACAGGATGCAGGATGAAGCCCGCTCAGAGCTGCTGAGCTATTACATATTTTGTTTGGGTGGGCGATGCCGAAGCCGTCGCTCATCCCAAATTCAGCATTTGGCCCAGTAGACCGTCTTGGGCGTATCGTCTTCTTGGTGAGTATGAATCTGTAACTTTAAAGCAGAGTGTTTGACTTTATGTTTTTTAAAATTGCAGAACAGCACATCAACATCGTGGTTTGGAAACATCTAGTGGCGTCTCTCACACGCCACACAACTTGTCCAGGAATTGTAGGTCAGCTCGTTTTGGCGGTCGTAGCAGCACATTAATCGACTCAAAGCCGTCGCTCATTCCAAAATGAGCACAGCATCCAGTAGGTCGTCGTGGAGCATTTCGTGGAAGCGTCGTGGATTGGAGCATCTGGCAGTGTCTCTCACACGGCACACAAAGCGTCCAAAAATTGCGGGTTGCAAAGTGGACCCATCATCCAGTAGGTCGTCGTGGAGCACCTCGTCATCTTGGTGAGTATGTATTTAAGGTTTTCTTTAAGCAGAGTTTAATTTTGTGCCTTTCTTTACAGGACAGTGCTGAGCGTCATGGATTGGAGCATCTGGCAGCGTCTCTCACACGCCACACCATTTGTCCGGAACTTGCAGGTCAGCTGATTTTGGCAGTCGCATAAGCGCATCAAATCAGCTCTTCAGTGTTGGATGGCCTGATTAACAAACCGAAGGCAATACAGGATGCAGGATGAAGCCCGCTCAGAGCTGCTGAGCTATTACATATTTTGTTTGGGTGGGCGATGCCGAAGCCGTCGCTCATCCCAAATTCAGCATTTGGCCCAGTAGACCGTCTTGGGCGTATCGTCTTCTTGGTGAGTATGTATCTGTAACTTTAAAGCAGAGTGTTTGACTTTATGTTTTTTAAAATTGCAGAACAGCACATCAACATCGTGGTTTGGAAACATCTAGTGGCGTCTCTCACACGCCAACACAACTTGTCCAGGAATTGTAGGTCAGCTCGTTTTGGCGGTCGTAGCAGCACATTAATCGACTCAAAGCCGTCGCTCATTCCAAAATGAGCACAGCATCCAGTAGGTCGTCGTGGAGCATTTCGTGGAAGCGTCGTGGATTGGAGCATCTGGCAGTGTCTCTCACACGGCACACAAAGCGTCCAAAAATTGCGGGTTGCAAAGTGGACCCATCATCCAGTAGGTCGTCGTGGAGCACCTCGTCATCTTGGTGAGTATGTATTTAAGGTTTTCTTTAAGCAGAGTTTAATTTTGTGCCTTTCTTTACAGGACAGTGCTGAGCGTCATGGATTGGAGCATCTGGCAGCGTCTCTCACACGCCACACCATTTGTCCGGAACTTGCAGGTCAGCTGATTTTGGCAGTCGCATAAGCGCATCAAATCAGCTCTTCAGTGTTGGATGGCCTGATTAACAAACCGAAGGCAATACAGGATGCAGGATGAAGCCCGCTCAGAGCTGCTGAGCTATTACATATTTTGTTTGGGTGGGCGATGCCGAAGCCGTCGCTCATCCCAAATTCAGCATTTGGCCCAGTAGACCGTCTTGGGCGTATCGTCTTCTTGGTGAGTATGTATCTGTAACTTTAAAGCAGAGTGTTTGACTTTATGTTTTTCAAAATTGCAGAACAGCACATCAACATCGTGGTTTGGAAACATCTAGTGGCGTCTCTCACACGCCAACACAACTTGTCCAGGAATTGTAGGTCAGCTCGTTTTGGCGGTCGTAGCAGCACATTAATCAACTCAAAGCCGTCGCTCATTCCAAAATAAGCACAGCATCCAGTAGGTCGTCGTGGAGCACCTCTTCATCTTGGTGAGTATGTATTTAAAGTTTTCTTTAAGCAGAGTTTAATTTTGTGCCTTTCTTTACAGGTCAGTGCGTTCAGCGTCGTGGATTGGAGCATCTGGCAGCGTCTCTCACCCGCCACACCATTTGTCCGGAACTTGCAGGTCAGCTGACTTTGGCGGTCGCAAAAGCGCATCATGTCAGCTCTTCAGTGTTGGATGGCATATTTTGTTTGGGTGGGCGATGCCGAAGCCGTCGCTCAACCCAAATTTGACTTTATGTTTTTAAAACGCCACATGACATGTCCAGGAATGGCTGGTCAGTTGACATCTGGCGGTCGCAGAAACGCATCATATCGGCTCCGTCGGTGTTGAGAGGCCTGAATAACAGGCCGGAGACGATACAGGACGCTGGATGGAGCCTCCAAGTTGGGTTTGGCCCAGTGGGTCATCTTGGGAGCAACGCGTCTTCCACGTCTTCATCCAGAACGCGTTCCAGTGATTCTCGGAGCCTCTGTAGGCCATGATCTAGCAGTATTTCGTGGCTGTTGGCCATCGTTAGCTGCCCTTGTTGAAGTTGTAGCTGCTGCCGCATCGGCGGTTGCAGGTTTGCTGGCTCCTGAGTTGGTGTCGTTAATGGCTGTGGTGGCTGCGTTGATGGAGCCTGAGGAGTTTGCATTGGCAGAGTTTGCTGTGTTTGTTGATCCTGCTGCCTCTCGTCCATGTAGTCTGGTAGGATTAATCGCTGGATTGTTGGGGGCTGACCCTGGATACGTGCCACTACCTCTTCACGGGTGATTTCCCCGCGTCTATACATTCTTCCATATATAAATTTATCATTGTCTCTCCGAATCTTCTAGGCGGTGGCTGATTTGATTGCTGGACCCGTTGCCTGGCCTGGATTTCGGCCAGTCTCTCATTTTCTCGCCTCTCTAGCTCTTCTTCTTGAAGCCGGAGGAGTGTTGGAAGGTGCTCCCTGATTTGCATCATTTGTTGTGCCTGCTGTGTTTGACGAGCGGTGTGCGGTGACGGACCTTGGCGCTGTTGCTGCAGCGGTCGTATGTGCTGCTGCAGCTGCTGCGTGTAGCGGGGCCGCTGTAAGCGCCGAGGCTCGAATGGGTGCGCTAGCAGATTTCGTGCCTCAGGATTTACGTGCCTGGCCAAGGTGTTTGCAAAACGGTCACTTGTCAGGTGAAAGACATCGTCGACGGTTTTAAAGCCGTATGTACTCCTTATTGTTGCGTTTCTGGTGAGCCAGGATGCATTAATTGATTTCCTTATTATTTTATTTTGCAGCCGTTGAATGCGTTGGAGCTGTGTGTCTGAAGTGAGCGCCCCCCACACCGGAAGGCCGTATTGCCAGATTGGCATGATGAACTGCTTAATGAGTAGCGCTTTGCAGTCCTTTGCCAATCTGCTGTTGGGACCGAGGAGCCACATCAGCTTGGATGCTCTTGCTCTCAGCTTGGTGCTGAGGTGAGTGACATGTGGTTTGAGGGTGAGTTTCCGGTCCAGTATGATTCCCAGGTATGTCTGTGAGTTTTTATTTGGTACCATCTGCCCATTAAGATGTAGTGAATGTTCTCTATTTGTCTGGTCCAGATTTCTCAGTGTATAGAGCACATGGCCTGTTTTGTTGGCATTAACACTAATGGACCATTTTTTTGCCCATTTAGTGAAGTGAAAGAGGTATTTTTCATTCTCTCTAACAGCCACCGTTGGCAGCGCAGAGGCACACATGATCACTGTATCGTCGGCGTATGTTGATAATAGCATTTGGCTTTGAGGGGGCCCATAATATGTGCATCTCGTGAGTGTTGGCAGGGGCATGTCCGAGGAGTAAATTGTGTACAATATTGGGCCCAGTACACTTCCCTGAGGCACGCCGGCAGCAATTCGACCTGTTCTGGATTTGACACCATCATTGCAGTTTACTACAATAGTGCGCTCATAAAGGTAGTTTTCGAGTATCGTGTAAAGACTTAATGGTAACAATTTTATCAGCTTATTTAGCAGGCCGTCGTGCCACACTCGGTCGAAGGCTTCTGAGATGTCTATGTAGACCGCTGAGCAGAACTGCCGCTCTTCGTATGCGCGTAGTATAAACTGCGTAACGCGGGCCAGCTGCTGCTCAGTGCCATGCTCCCGCCTGAAGCCGAACTGATGGCTTGGCATTGCCTTGGCAAAGTCCTGGACTTCGAAGAGCCTTGACATTAAGAGCTTCTCAAAGATCTTTGATAGGCCCGACAACAGGCTGATTGGGCGATAAGATGTTGCTTCAGCTGTGTTTTTCCCAGGCTTGGGAATCATTGCTATGCCAGCATGTTTCCATTTGTTTGGGAAATGCCCTAACCTGAGACTAGAGTTGTAAATTAGGAGTAAGTATAACAGCGCTTTTAGCGGTAGAAGTTGGATAATTCTGTTATCTATTTTATCCTCTCCAGGTGATTTTGTTAGCTCCAGTGCGTCAATTTCCAGCTTTAGTTCGTTAAGAGTGATTGGCCTGATTGTCTGTTGCTGCTCATGGTCTGTTTGCTGCTGCTGGACCTTCTGCTGCTTCAGTTGCCTCCATTCCTCACGAATCTCTGCACGCTCTTCGGACGAATTTGAGAAGTTTGGGCTAAATCGTTCTTCAAGGTGAGCGGCAAAAGCCTCCGCTTTTTCGGCTGTAGTTTTCGTCCATATTGCGCTTGGGTTTGGCGCGTTCCTCGCGACTCCGTTGCCAGCATTAGCCTGTATTATTTTTATTGGCCAGTTTGGCTGCGGTTGTTTCTTTAGTTTGTTGGTAAGTCGCCAGAGCTTTTGCATTGCATATCGATCACGTGTGTCGATGTCCACAAGCATTTTATTAATGTTCTTGCTTTTCAGCTGGCTAAGTGCCTTTTTCAACTTGTTTTGTGCGGCCCTGTATTGTTTTCTTGCCTCTGAAGTTCGTGTCGCCATTAATATACGTTTGCACCTTTGCTTGTCCCATAATAGTCTTCTGGTCGGCTCGTCCAGTTCAAGATCGTGCCTGTGGTGACCCCGGTGGCTGTGTTGGTTTCCATGATTCCTGCTTGCTGTAGCATTTGCAGCTATTTGGATGTTGCGTACTAAGATGTCCACTGCATCGTCGATGTCCGTGCCACTGCGGATCTCAGTATTTAGGTGGATTTTCTGGTCAAGGACCTCCTGAAATAGCTGTGTATTGGCCCCAGTAGGTAACAGTCTGCGATTACCAGTTTGTGTCGTAAAGTTTCGGCTTCTGTTAGTAATCAGATCAACTCTCAGAGGCAGGTGGTCCGAGTCCAAGTCCGTTGAGGAGTGTATTCTAAGTCGAGTGCTATCTAGCCCACCGTAGACTGCAAAATCAATTGCTGAGGGTCTTTTCCTTCTGTCGTACGGGTAATGCGTTGCTCCGCCGGTGGCCAGAACATTAAATCGACTATGTGTGTGAATTGCTTCGAATAGCGCTTTGCCTCTGCGACAGGCTCGCGGATTTCCCCACCATGAGTGCTGGGCGTTCCAATCGCCGCAGAGAATAAAGTTAGATGGTGCCATGTCACTGAAGTTGCCAAAGTATCTGAATAGTTTTGTAAAGTGTTCGACGGACCATTTAAACACTGGGGGGCAATAGATTGCCGCAATTATGATTATTTCCCTTTTATTCCCATTTTCAGGTAGCAAGGCAATAGGCATACTCTGGAGGAAATTCTCGTTTATTGGCTGAAGGGCAGCGTGCCTGACATCGTTACGCACAAATATAGTGACCCCACCTCTACGATGCGTGTGTGGGTGGGTTGCGCTGTATGCATGGTATCCGGCCACTCTTAATATGTTAGTGTCGGATGGGACCCGAGTTTCGATGACCATCATGATTTGAATGGACTCGCGACGCATGTACAGCTCTAGCTCCATCATTTTGTTGCCTATACCGCATGCATTCCAGAAAGCAATTTTTAATGGGTTGCTGTTTTGGCTGCTATTGTGAATGGTCGCATGTGAATTTGCTGTATTGCTTGGCGCTGGACTGTGGACATCTTCAGCGGAGGCCGTAGTGGCTATAGTCGATTGAGCGTTGGTTCTATCGTGGGCGTGACTATACATATTTAGTGGCTTCATTGGCGATGGCAGCTTCCATAGGGCAGTCCATTTGGGCTGTTTTGCTGTCTGATTGTTGTTGTACGCTATTTGGCAACATATGATTATTGGTATTTGTGCTATTGTTTTTATTGTGGACGGCAATGAATTGCAAAAGGACATTTAATAATGTATCTATTCTTTCTTCCATGCGACTGAACATTGCCATGTTTTGTTCCAAAGCCTGGATTATAGTGCTTTTGGACATTGCTGATTGATGCCCTATCTGCTGCTGCCGTTCGTTCCATTGATGTCGTTGGGGAGTTACCAGATGACTTCCGAACGGATTACGCAAGGAGGCAGTGTCGTCGACCCGGCTGTGCGTCAGCTTGGCACCATTGGCTGGAATAGCTCTCTTGTTATTTGTTGATGTTGCTTGCTTCCTGGAATTGTACGGATGATGTTGTTGTTGTTTCTGTCGTCTGCGTAGTGGCTGCTGGAGAGCTCCCATATGCTTTTGGGCCGGGTTTCGTTCACGGGCAGTAGCGTTGCCGCCATCTCGTACAACCCGGCTGTAGGACATATTGCTGGATCTTTCAGCTGGTTTCGGTGTACTGGCATTTTTTGCTGCTGTTTTCTGCTGTTCCCCCGGGGGAGGATTTGGATGATGTTTTTGACGCTGTTCCAAACGCAGTTGCTGCTGGTAGATGGCCAGGTGTCTTTCAGCCGGGTTTCGCACGCGGCCAGCATCACTGCCGTCACGCACGACCTGACTGTAGGATAGCTTAGCGACTCCTGAGTGTTTAATTTCTCTTGTCGGCTGTTGCGCTGGCTCTACCTGCTGCCAATGCTGGATATTAGGCTGTGGCTGCTGTCTCTGCTCGCGTTCTTGTCGCTGTTTTTGCTCATTGGCCATGACTCGATTTGCCCTTAGTTTGCTGCGTGCGTTTTTGTAGGCGGGGCAACCCTTGTAGCAGCTTATATGATTGCCCTTGCAATTTGCACACTTGGGCGCCACCTGTCTGGGCTTGATGCATGCAGTTGACATGTGCTCGCCGGCGCATTTCATGCAGACGAAGGGCCGCCTGCAATAGTTTTCGTGTGGCCAAAGGCCTGGCACCGGTGGCACTGCACTGGATCTCTAGGTTTGGCTTGCCGCTCGACCGCGACGGATTGACTGTCCAGCTCTTTCAGGTTGAGGATGCCTTCATGGCTCCCATCCGCTTTGGTCTGCAGTTCGATTTCGAACATGTTCAGCGGCCTACCTGTGAACCGGTGTTTTATAACTCGGATGAATCGAGTGACAAAACCCAGTTGTTCTAGCTTGGCCGCTAACCATTCACATGGTGTAGAGTGGTGGATATGGCGCAAGATTATGCGATATCCCTTTTCACTGCGCAGTTGGTGTGTGTGCAGATGAGTGCCTTCTTCAGCCAGGGCGGTAAGAATTGCTTCATGCGTGTTCAAGTCTTCACATTGGACACGTAATCCACTGCCGGAGGTTGCCTTTGTCGAGAATTTGCCAACACCTGCATTGCTTTTTAGTTTATCCAGAAGTGGGATGATTGCGGGCACCATTGGCAAGAAAAGCGCAGGCACTTTCTTGCCTTGTATTGCCTGTTGCTGGAGCGGCCGAGGTAGTTTCTCTTTCGATTGCTGTTTCAGGCTCTTGTCTATTGTTTGCTGATGTTGCTGCGATTGTTGTTTTAATTGCGGCTGTAGTTGATGGCGTTGTCCAGAACTATGCTGCTGTAGATGTTGCTGTGACTCACTTTTGGACCATTTGTTGACGGCGTGCCTCCTGGTGAAGCTTGATGGCAAACCCACTCTTAAAGATGGGCGTTGTTAACGGTAGTACTTGGAGAGCTGTATCATCGTCAGATTCGTCCATGTCTACACATCTTCTCTTCAGAGGTGATCGCCATGTTGAGGCGGAGGTGTTTATCGTTGCTAGCTGTGGCTTCGGTAGTTCGCTGGGTAGCAGTGGTGGCACACATGATAGCCAGCTTTGTAGCAGTGTGGTTTTGTCCTTGCTGGTAGTGTCTGTTGTCGTCGATAGCATCTCTGTAGGTGGCGATTTTGTTAGTGATGGCAGCAGATTTCTTCTGGTGGTGGTTGTTGTAGTTGTTGCTACTGTCGCAGGGATAGCATTGTTTTTCCATTGCTGTAGAAGTAGCTTCCAAGGTTTGACTTGTTGTTGGTGCTGTGTTGGCTGTTGTTGTAATAGTTCCTGATGTGTTGCTTGCTGTTGCTGGATGCCAGATGAGTTGGCATTTTTGCGTGTGTCAGTAGATGGAGACTGCCAGGCAGCGTTTAGTTCTTGCTGCGGTATGTGTGTGCCGAATTTGTTGGCACTTGTCAATAAAGCAGTTCCTTTACCCTGTGTGTAATTGTTCTGCACACTGTTGTAGTATGCGTGTGCCAACTGCATTGGCACTTGTCATTCTTTTTGTCTCTCTTTTTTCACTTCTGGCGGGGAAAGTGCCGTTGCTTTTTCGTTTGATTGTATTTGTAATTCTTGCATTTTTCTTTGTGATTTTATATGTGTTGGCGCTTTTTTTTGTAGCGTTGGTGGCATCTGATGCGCGTTTTGGCGGCACTTTCTTTGTTTGATCTTGATCAAAGATTTTTGGGCGAATGGGATTTTCCATTACTGTCGTTTGCAGTGGGCTCGGCGGAGCATCCATCTCGGCAAGGGCGGCGTCATCCTCGGGGTCAAACATGTTCTCATCCATGGGTGAGCCGCGGATGGGCTTGGTGGACAGGTCCGATCCAGACTGTGACAGGAGAGAGACTATGTACTCACCGCTTGATCTAGTAGGGGCTGCCGCCGGTGAGGCAGCAACCTGACTTTGATTGGCTGGAGCAAGTGCATCCATGGAGAGTCGCCGGGTAGCACCGTGAGCAATTGCGTCTGGCACGGTCAAGGGTGCCGTTATGAGTTTGTCAGGTTATAAATTAAACATCGGAAAAGGGCATTATTTATTTTTTTTTTTCATTAATTTTTTTTTATTTTTTTTTTTTTTTTTTAATCTTAACAACTTGCCCGCCAGCAAGATACTGACGGCGTCTTTATTTTCAATTTAACTTATTACTTTACATAGCAACTTTTTTAAATTTAAATGGCAACAGAAGTTATACATTTGCGGGCAAAGACATATTGCAGCCCTGTTACATTTAACAGCGTGTCAGTATTTTCTTATTTACTAACATTTGAATTTATTGGCAGCTCAGCTATCGTGTAGCGACTCATCGGATGAACGCGCCTTTGGCATTTTCACTATTTATATCGATAGTTGGCAGCCCGCCATCGAGTACATTTCCGCTTCCCAGGTCCAGCATCACAGACATCGTCCAGGTCGCTTACCCTTCATAGTCAGTATGCCGTCGCGGGAAACTATGTTTTTGTGCCCCCTAATTTGGTAGGAGAGGCATCAATGGCAGCGGTTCCTGAGGCGTCTCATCGTGGGCCACGCATCACGTTCGGGCTGCATGCACGCTTTATTGGGCGGCCGCAGCTGTACGTTGTTTAAACTCCATAGGATTGGATCTGGCAGCGTGTCTCACGCGGCACGCAAATCGTCCAGGAATTGCGGATTGCAAAATGGTCACATCATCCAGTAGGCCGTCGTGGAGCACCTCTTCTTCTTGGTAAGTATGTATTTAAGGTTTTCTTTAAACAGAGTTTAATTTTGTGCCTTTCTTTACAGGTCAGTGCGTTCAGCGTCAGTGCGGCAGCGTCTCTCACACGCCACACCATTTGTCCAGAACTTGCAGGTCAGCTGACTTTGGCGGTCGCAAAAACGCATCATGTCTTTTCCTTTATATTGACAGAGCATTTACAGATACCGTACAAGCAGATGGAAGCGAGTGGGTGAATGAAATAAGAGCGAACACACAGGAGGAATTGGTTCCCACTTGACCATGGTGCATCAACATATTCCAAACATACACGCTCCACATCCGCATGTAGGCAGCCAAGCCTTGTCCAGATTTATTTATGATAGATGTTTACAAATTTCAGTTAACAAAATTTGAAGCTTAATATAATCACAATTCTTTGAAATAAAATAGTAAAGGGTTTTATCCCGGTATGACATAGCAAGTGTATTTATGTTTGTCTCGTTTCTTCTTTGTAGTTGATTGTGATTAATTGAGCATAACATCTTTAGATTGAAAGCGACGACAGCATTACTAGTATTTGGCATGCCATAAGTCGGCTGTTCTGATAATGTGCTGTAAGGGAGAGGAGGTGACGTGAAATGGCAAGAGTGCAGGGCAACGCTAGGTGAAACATATCTGCTTGAGACAAAAGGCAGAATGAAAAACACATCGAATACCCTGCTGCTACAGTGCCAGGTATGACGGAGTATTTTAACTGGTTACCATGCATTGTCGTTTGACTGTCTCCCCTCTCATAGAGACTGACGTGCGATGGATTTTTAATGTATGGAGTAAGTTTATTTATGGGTAATGTTGTGTGCTGCGCAACTGGGTTAATGGCAAGGACATCAAATAACTGATGCAAGAGATTAGAAGGAGTGGGTGATTGTAATATGAGCAAGTTGCCGCCAGCATAACAAGAACATACACGGTTGCGGTCTTGGCATTGTCTCTATTCCAGTATGCAAAACAGGAGTTTGTTCATATTGAGAGTATACTACATGTGGAGGAAGTAGATACGGGATTTAAGATTTCAAGATCATTGGGTTACCACTAGGATAACTATGAAGAGTATTCTAGACGAAAATTATAAACTGAAATAATTTTGAAAAATCTTGCAGCGCTTATGAACATCATCTGCATGATAAGTTTAGAGAGCTAAGTTGAAACTGTTTGCTCACCTAGGCTGCACATGGTTTTTAAACAGGGCCCCCGGTATACGAGACAAACATGTCCAATTCGTTGTTTAGAAATAGTTGTCGGTTTGCTCACCTAGGCTGCACATGCCTTTTTTATAGGCAGGGCCCCCGGTATACGAGACAAACTTGTCCTGTATATCAGCAGAGATGTGCATTAAAGAGTTGCATTGTTTGAGGTGGAATTGAGGAGAAATTCGAACAGTCAAAGAAAGCTACTTGCCGGAGAACCAGTGCATAATGTGTGGGAGAGTTAGTGTGAGGCTGGTCACGGTAAAACCGGCCAGGTGATCGTGCACAAGAGGCACAAAAGGCTTGGCCGGGAGCAGTATGACCGGCCAGGTAATCGCATACAGGGGCTCGAAAGGCTTGGAAGCAGCCTAAGTCATCAAAATACATATGCATTAGGCTAGCTCTGAACATCAGTATATGGTTCCCAAGAAGAGTATCAAGTACATCAAGCACAAATATATCAATAGCATGGCACAGAGCATAAGAAAATGAGTATCAAGTATAGCATACAATATAAGGCATTAAGTATGACCATCGCAACCAGCTCCGAGGACCATTGATTAGGGTACAGTGCAGCATCATACAGCAACAAGCATAAAAGCATCGGTAATGGGACAAGATCAACAGCGTCATCTTTGCTGCTGCATACAGAGGGCATAGGGGGCCAGGAGCAAATGCTCACGCGGGAGGGTGCATGTAAGTAAAAGGAGGTTAGTGAAGCTGTTTGAATTGTGAGTACTTACTGAAAGTGATCATTTGACCGTTATGACAAGGTAGCTGATTCTAGCGTTGCTAGAGTAGAGTTGATGCAGGCAGATAGAATTAGATGAGGTATGGCGGTGCTCTGCGTCGAATAAGCTGGACACCTGGCCAGATTCGCCTTAGTCGTCGTTGAACTCGATTACTTCCTGATATTAGTAGGAGTCTTGCCAATTTGTTTGGGTGGTTTTCTAACCGGTCGTTGTATTGC